>JAOXYC010211017.1:0-11326 GCA_028565715.1 Phoronis pallida
TATGGGTGAAATGGTTCCTTCCTTAGTTGGTCCAACATTGATCAGGACGTTACCTCCACAGCTTTAAACAAGTCAGTAATATGAGTTGATAAGAAAAGAAACGCGTGTATGGCTATCTCCGATTTTGAAACATCCTTTTGATTTTTCAAAATGTCATCCAATAAATTAGGTTGTATTACTTCCCATTCGTATTACTTCCCATTCACATTACTTCCCATTCATAGTAAGAACTACTTTATAAGTAATTGTTTTTGACTTTTGAATTCGCTGATTTTACTTTGTTTCTTCTAAGCGAACTCGATATAATCTTAAATATTAGTCGTTAAAAAACATCAATCACAAACAAATTAAAAAACATATTTTTAACTCCTGTAAATAATCTTAAGGTACCTGACGACACCTGCCATTGAATGAATGATGTTTTCAGTGGTGAGGAAGTCGCTGAGCTGAGCATTACGTCTATAACCCCACGATCTCCTGTCAATTGTAAAAGCACTCTCCCATTTGTGGTTCTGTTTCTTACCTAAGAAAAAGAAATTATGTTCACCGATTATACCAAAAGAAGATGTGGTGCTTTTATCATTTGGTTGTCTGAAAATCTGGGCATTAAGAATCTTATTGTTTTTTTCTATTCCCTCTACTATAGTCAAAATATTCATTTCCATCAAGTGAAACACATTTCAATGAATTTCAGTAAATTCAAATTTGTTCTCAACAAGTCAGAAATTTGAGACACTTTTTGGTCAGCTCAGTCAAACGGTTGCTAGTTAGTTGCGCTTCTTTCTTACTCAATACGTATACGTAAATTCCATGATACTACCTGGATTGTATCGATCAGCACAGTTATAGAAACTGCCGTGTTTACATGCAGTACCAATCCCCCATCGATCGTTTACAACAACAGTGTCTTTTACAGGGCTGAAAACAAAACCATTTCTGATACACATTGTGCAATGTATGCTTACTACAATATGCCACAGATCGCCGTTTTTAAATTTAAAGCATATCAAAAAAGACTTGATAAAAACTCACAGTTGCTGTGATTGTTTAAAAAAAGTTAAATTGAAATCACTGTATTTAAACTGGCCTTCAAAAATTCAACTTAAACTGTATCATCACTAATTCAAAATGTGTAAATTATACATTTTCGCACCGTGAGCGACTTAGGTGACATCATGTCTTATAAGTCGCTCACGGTGCGAAAATGTCACTGACATGCAATAGGGCAAGTCATTATTAATTTAATCTAGCTAGAGAGAGAAATGGGTGATAGGAAGAATATCGATAACAAAAAATCCGTTATTTATGAAATATCAACCAGAGTATTTCAAAGTTTACCTATCACTAAAGAGCCACGCCAGGAATTGAGTTGAGTTCCAGTACTCGGGAGGGGCCGGGTCACCATCTGACCAGATCAGATCAGGACGATAAGTATTGACGAGTTCATACAGTTCAGGAAGTGACTTGATCTGGAATCAAAACATGAAACTGGGTTGAGTTCCAGTTTAATCAGGGGCCGGGTCACGATGAGACCAGATCAGTTGAGAACGATTGTCAATTGGTAGCCTATGAAAGTTCACACATTTCAAGAAGCGCTTTCGAGGAGGAGACGGCGATACGAGAATGTTGTCTTGGACAATAGACAATGATACTACACATCGTGATATACATTTCAATTTAGGACGAAAATATGCTCCCTTTTTTATTTAGTTTCTCTGTTGTGACGCCACATCCACACAATGAAAAAATTAAATTTTCTCAAATAATTTCAATTTTTAAGATTTCAACGAAATAACTGCCTACAAATTCATAGTATAAGGGAATCCCTTTTATGATATTTGACTGTTATTGTCTATACAGGAACTAGTATTTTTTTATATGCGATGGTGTAAGAAAGAAACTTTCGAATATCGCAGTCACCTGAGTACACATACCGAAAGCTGAACGATTCGGAAGTTACGAAGCGACAAAAAGAATTTACTTTTAAAAATTGACTTTCTTAGAACCCTTTTCACAAGGAGATGGCCAATATCAATATCACTGGCTTTAATATTCGTTGATATGATAGGTTATATTCACGAAATTTGTCAACTTTACCCGTGGATATTCTTGGGTTTTGAAGTGGTCTGCTCTTTCCTGGTCAAATATTGGATTGAACCACTCATAAAGCGAATGATAGAGACCAACGTGAAGATCAGATTTATTCCTCACTGCATTAACAAATTCACCTGAAACATACGTATTCAACAATTAAAAAAAAAGAAACATTCGGAACACTGAAGTGGGAGTCGAACCAAGGTCTCCCGCCTGATTGCTGGTAAAAGGTTACTCTACCAACTGAGCTATCAAGCCCCTGATTTATTGTGTTGATGAAAAATAACTCACGGACGAAAAAAACCCTCCTTTTGATAAACATTGGACTCTTTTTAAAATGTATTCACCTTTTTCTGACTAAAGTATGTTTTTCAAAGTAACTGTAAAACTTTTTATATAATATTTCATATTCATTGTTTTTTTTTTGTTAAATTATTCGTCTCCTTGTAAAAATCATAATAATACTTTCATTCGTTTCCTGAAGCAACTTGACTTTACGTAGGTGATCCTTTAACTTTCCATTATGATTTTAAAATATGCATTTGACGTGAGAACCATTTTCAGTGAATAATACCAACCAACTAAGTCTCTGTGAGGACCCACGTCCATTGCGTTCCAATTAAAGGAATGTTTTGAAGGCCACAGTGTGAATCCCTCGTGGTGTTTTGTGGTCAATACTACATACCTATATTGCGATAAATAATGTATACATAATTTTTACATATAGGACCTGAGAAGATAATTTTGTCTCTGCGGAGAAGCATTTGTGACGAACGTACATTGCTCTGTGCCAGGGTTCTATGTGTCATTATACTAAGCTTTTAGCAGTGTTTAGTTATGATTCAATACAACTAAAAATATGTATTACATAATCACTGCATAATAAAGTCGAACCCTTTATACATTCACTTTTAAACATTATAATATTGGTCTACACATATCATCTATTCGTAACTGGGTCAAGCGAACACAAAGAGCGGCGTGTTATTTACAAATGTCACTGACCTGTAACATATCAAATGAACATGAAAATGTTCAAGCAAAATGCAAAAAAGTCCTACCTTGCTCCCGATGCTTGAAATATCTCTGCCCACTGATTGGGATCGTAAAACTCTGCAGTAAACTGCGCCGCAAAATCGGGGTATGTGAAACCTGGCCGGTAGTTGCGCTTCATGAAGTCGACATACTCTTTCTTGTGTTCAAGTTTCCAAAACTCCCAGAACCACTCATCTCCGAAGCTGGGCACAGAAAAGACTCCCCAGTGAAGGAAGATGCCAACCTTAGCGTCATCGTACCACTGCGGTAAGGGCCGTGAGTCCAAGTCTTTCCAGTTGGGTTCGTATCGTCTACATTCACCAACATTTGACAGTAGTTGTACGGTAGATACGATGACTTGTATCAATCCGGAATACAGTGGCTCCATTGAGATAGATAAACCAATACGACTGGCGTAGAAAAATGTAAGAAACAGTATTCAAGCGCTCATCGTCTATAACACTGAACCGATATCTACAACTATTCAAGTGCCAGAGTTATTGTTGTCACCTGACGCTTGTATAATAATAGACAGTACGCGCCCTCTATTGGAAGTCTCGTGAGATGTTCAAACGCGCACTGAGTAATTGAAACACTAATATTTCATACTTCGAAAGGAAGATGTTTTTGCAGTTTTGGGAATGAGTTTTCTCACAAGAAACCGTAGTTTTACAGAATTCCAATTCGTACACTATGGCCGGGGTACCGAGAGGGGCTACCGTGCCTCCAGTGAAAATAATGACATAACTGCGACTAGATCTAGCAAATGCTCCGTTCAATGTTGCCCCTGTTATGCTTTTTACGGGGATTTCCGAGTCCCAGGGCGCTTTTCAGAATACTTTTTATTTTCAATCTAACTTCCCGCGTAATGGACACTCTTTCAGAAAATCACGGATGCTCACTAACTAAACAGAGCAAAAAGATTTCCGAAAGAGCGAACTGGAAGAGCGCCCCTGCCTGGGTGCTATTTCAGGTTCACTTTCGAAAATTTCCGGTAGCACATTTTTATTGAAAAATATAAAAACAAATTAATTAAAGCCACCCGTACACCTAGCGCGTCGGTTGCTGGGTGTGCCGGGGTCTTTTTCACCAACATTCACGCCAGGTGTGCGGGGAACCATCGCGTTTGCAGCTCAACTTTTCATCAGTGGGCATGCAAAGTGACGCGTTTTTCATTGTCACCAGCGCCTCTATTGAGTCTACAAACTTTAGCGTTGCAAAATTCGCGCTAGGTGTGCGGGGGGGCTTACGTTTGAATTTATTTTATCAATATTAATGGAAACCATTACAAAACGGCTCTCATCTGACTTTGTTCATTATTGCTCCAGTGTTCTAGTTAAAGGCAGTCACACACGGCTTACTGACGACTCAGCACAAGTTTGTTGTTGTTAACCCGGCAAAGCCCGGCGTTCCATATACGGAACGTTACAAGCAGCCTAAGAACATGTAGGCCCACTGCGCACCCCCTCAAGAGGGCGGCCTATGACATCCCCGCGGGCGCGCCCTGAATTTACACGGAATGACCCCGGGCCAGCTAGTTATCCCATTGTCCATCAATGGCGGTATGCTAATGAGCTCATTAGTATGCGCAACGGAAAACGGGTTGGATTAAAGACACCGTCGATTCATCGACTACTATAATTGTTTTCAAAATGAAAAATAGGCATTTTACAAATTAGCTGTCTAGTATTGTTTGCGCGCTTCTCGCGGAGCAAAATACGTGATCGCTCATTTACGCGCCGACAATTTTTGAATAATCGGATACATCGAAAAAAAACGTTTGATACGCAAGCCAAGTAATGTTTTTCACAAAACGTAACATATCTTTCGATTGGCCGTAACATGAGAAGATCCAAAAATAGTTTGAGATCAAAAACGCCAAAATAATAAGTTATTTGTTAATGCCGAAAATAGTGTCCACTTTTTTTGAAATACATGCACTATTTGCTCTATTTCAGTTTAAAAGGGATACAATTATTATGACGCGTTGTAATGAGCGGAACTATGTTGTCTTCAAAACCTAATAAAACGGCAACAACTCCATGGTATTACTTCAAAAATGTCCATAAGGAACTTCGAAATGAGACAATCAATGTCAGCAAAAATATTAAAGAAATTTAAAAGGTGAATTCGTTTTGTGACACAAAACGAATTCAGCCCAAAATCTATCAAATATTCTGCGCCCTCTCCTAAAAGCACGCGTCGCATTTCATTGCACGTTGCATGACTACAATTGCGAGAGAAAGACAATTTTCTTCGGATATTTTTCGAACGATTTGTTGTTCAAACAATTGGTTAACTTTTATGTTAATTGCTGACTTTTTACATTAGTTCGTAAAAATAATCCAACTACATGTTACAATGGTATCTTTGCTTTTTCGGAAATCCTCGGCAAGAGATGCTATTCTTTTATATCGGAGTGTATTTAGATTACTATCATACATTGGGTTAGGGGATCGTGTTATCGCAAAATGAGGGTGTAGTGTCAGGGAAGAATCACCTGCGCGACGAATATATCGGGTGTCCAAAACAAGTGGGTCACTTCTTAACAAGCGTTTTCTCAGCAACCTACTAACCAAATTCAATGATTATTTACTGAGCATACCTTAGGTTATTATCAGCAAGTTTCCAAAGTATCCACGAGATTAATTGATCACATATCATGCGTTAACGATTACCGGTAAACCGAAACGTCCATATTTTATGAACTTTTGAGTTTAAAAACGGCTTATAACTGCTGATCTGCCCATGGTTAACTCTAGAGCACTTAGTGTTATTTAGAATTAAATGTTAAAAATTAAGGCATCCTGAAAAATTTGTAACAACAAAATATTTCGTTTTGACAGGACGACAAAATCAAAACATACTTGCCAAGTTGTCACGCACCAGAATGTTTAATTTGCATCGGCTACCAGGACATTGACAACAGAACTTGATGTTTTTGTGATCTTATGTCAAAACTATAACAAAACTGGTTTTGGAGTTTTTACTACCAGCTAACAATAGAAGTCTTCATATAAGAGATGATATTCAGGATGTGACAATCCTCACTTTAGGATATATAAGACGTAAAAGTCCATGGAAATGAGGTTCTTTTTGACGCCTATGGCTCTGATATTGAAAATGTTGGGGACTGTTCTATATTCCGACAACTCTATGTTCCGACAGTTCTATGTTCCGACACACTTTGATGCTCTATGTTCCGACAGCTCTATGTTCCGACAGCTCAATATTCCGACTGTCGGAACATAGAACCTTTTTTATTTTTCAAAAGGGTTCTATGTTCCGACAGCTCTATATTCCGACAACTCTATATTCCTACAGTTCTGTATTCAGAAAATGGTCGGAATGCAGAACTGTCGGAATATAGAGTTGTCGGAATATAGAGCTGTCGGAATATAGAGCTGTCGGAATAGAGAAGCTGTAACCGAAAATGTTGACATCCTGTATTCATGGTGTTGAGGCCTAGAATTTCCGGATAATGTTCATTCTCTTTGCTATTTCGCAAACTTATTAGGAATCCATTAGGGCTGTCCACTAACAAATTTGAATATGTTTGCTTGCTCCGTTGCCGCGAAAACGATTGTTAAAAAGTGACCCGCTTTTTGGGACACCCGATATACCACCAAAGATAAATCTTGATACAAGCCCGAACAAGGTCATTCGGCTAGACTAAAATCATCATCACTGACCATTCAACTGCAACACAAGCAACACTAGTACCCGAACATGAAGCGTCTAGGCACACTTTGTATCCTGATGTTCTGGCCAGTCTTTGGATTAACGGCTGATCAAAAGCAGGTCGGGTCCGATCCTTTGATCACTATGTTTAAGAAGCAAGAGTTGTTGTTGAAAGATATGGAGCGAAAGTTTATCGGAAAATTTGACGAGTTAGATCGTAAATTCACGTTGCTTGAGCACAAGGACGACAGAAAATTTCTTGACTTGGACACCAAAATGTCGAAACAGTCATCCTCTTTTTTGAATGAAAGCAGCATTGCCGCCAATATAATAAAGAATGTCAAAATGGAATTTGATAAAAACTTGAAGGTGGTTTTCAATGACACAAGTACCTGTTCGTGTCTCGGATTGCAGAATCAACTCATGGAAGTTATATCAGGAATATGTAGACAAGAGAACAATACATGTCCAGATGAGTATGCGCAGATGTCACTTACCAACAGTTGTTACAGAGTGGTTTTCAATAAAACAAGTTGGATCGAAGGACAGGCAGTGTGCAGACGAGACCGAGGTGACCTGGTCAGCATAGAGGCGGAGGAAGAACAGAGAGGACTGATGAAACTAGTCAACTGGCCGCCGCAGTTTCCTGTGGATCTTGGACTATTTTGGATTGGCGGAAGGAGAATTTCGGGGAATTGGACATGGACGGTTGATGGGTCAAAGTTTGAGTACGATAACTGGTATCAAGGTAAGCGCATTTGGGAAAGTGATGATTATTTTGAGTATTACGGTAATAATGATGGTGATACTAGTATTTTCCGAGTAGGCCTACTGGATGTGTCTACATTTGCACGGTCGGAATCTGGGTTTTGATTCAGTTCTTATTAAAGATTGCTGCCCTGGTAATCTTCTTGAAATCAGACTAGTTTTTTCCAAACTACTTTGAATTGCTCAGGCTTCCCATCTAAACATAATCAAATGCACCAATCAGGCATAATGACCTTGTTACAACATGCACATTTTGTTATTGTGAACAGTTACTGATGATAAATGTTGACTTCAGTGCACTTTTAAGTTTGCCTTTGATCAAAAATCAGATGGCGGAATAGTCCTTACAACAATACGCTGACGTGATCATACTACGGATTGGATATTATCCGTCCATTGGTGTTTTAACATGCACTATATTTATAAGAGGGCGTAAGATAACATGAACAGGTTTATGTCGGGTACGACAATTACATTCCAACAGTTTCATTGTTTTCCAGGTTATCCTGATCCTGATGCCACCGCTGACTGTGCAATGTTCGTATACGACAACACGGGTAAATTAGAATCGCATACAAAATGGGGAAATGGACACTGCACTAACAGCGATGTGAGAGACGTTATAGGGTTTATTTGTGAAGTGTAATATTATGGAGCAATTACTTTCATTTGTATTGTCGGGAGATGAAGTACAAAAACATATATCAAAGAGGCAATCTTGTAATAGCGTTATATGCACATGCAAGGATCACTCAGAGCTCTCCTGATTTACGCTCCTCTTTTTGAACGTGAGAAATAATATTTCATACAAACTCTGTTAAGACACTGCTGGGCCAGATACATGAAACCCCCAAGGTTTCTCAGAACAGTTACGACGTGTGTTTGGTAGTTATGATATCCGTACAGCGTTTAAACCCTTCTCTACTTTAAGACAATCATTAGTTCATCCCAGAGACGAGCGTAATATTCTGGACAATACAGGTGTGGTTTATAAAATTCCTTGTTCAAATTGTGACATATTCTACGCGGGAGAGACTTACTTGACTTACTTGACTTATTCCCATGGTTCCTCCGGGGAACAAAGGGCCTCAACCAAAGCTTTCCATCTGACTCTATTCTGCGCAGTCCTCTCCATGTCTGTCCAGTTGCGATCTATCTGTCTCGTCTCCTGCTCGATGGTTCTCCTCCAGCTGTTCCTTGGTCTTCCTCTTTTTCTTCTCCCCTGGGGATTCCAACGGAGTGCTTGGCGAGCAACACATGATGGTGGTTTTCTCAGTGTGTGCCTGACCCATCCCCATTTGCGGCGTCTCATCTGTTGGGTCATTGGTTCCTGGTTAGTTCTGGTCCATAAGTCTGCGTTTGATAACTTGTCTGGCCATCGGACATCTAAGATACGTCGAAGACAGCGATTCACAAATGTGAAGACAGCGATTCACAAATGTCTGTATTCTTCTAGTGTTGTCCTTGGTTACAGCTCTATATTCCGACAGCTCTATGTTCCGACAGCTGTCGGAACATAGAGCTGTCGGAACATAGAGCTGTCGGAACATAGAGCAGTCCCCGTTGTCCTTTGTCTCTCGCCAAGTCTCAGCACCGTACATCACAACTGATTTTACATTAGAGTTAAATAATCGCAGTTTGGTCTTGATTGAGATCTGTCTCGTCTTCCACACGTTCCGGAGCATGATGAAAGCTGTACGGGCTTTGCCAATTCTTGCTTTGATGTCTTTGTCTGCTCCTCCATCTGTGCTGATGATGCTTCCAAGATAGGTGAAGTTCTCGGTGTTCTCTAAGCCCTGGTCGTTGATCACTATGTCCTCCTCATTCAAGTTGTTCATCCGCATCACCTTCGTCTTTACCATGTTGACTCGGAGCCCAATGGACTCAGAGAAGTCCTTCATACGATCTGAGGGACTGGACGAAAATTATCAACTAGACTTTTTGAACACAAACATGAGGTTAACACCTTGACACAGAGACATTTCACCCGCTCACAAGATCGTGCATCTCAACATGTGTTCAATAAGTCAGCTTTCACTGACCATAGTGTCATGCATAACCACAGCATTGATTGGAACAATACTCAAATATTGGACCATGATAACAATCGTGAAACTAGATGGATCAGAGAAAGTCACTACATTAAACAAGCTGGAGATCGTGCCATGAATCGTGAGATTGGGCAATTTCAGCTATCTGACATGTACAATATTGTGATACGACAACCTAATATATTCCTACGCCCTAGAATCGGCGCTAACTCACATGCGCAGTCTGACAGAATCCGCCATTTCTGAGGAAGCCTTCAGACCAGGAAGGTGAAAATATTAAAAACGTGAGTAGGAAACAAGAACATTTATTCCAAATATGCTACCGGTCGAATGAATCTATTTTGTGATATGAAACCCCTTTGTTTGAATTTTAAAATTCAGATTGAAGTGTATCGAGGAAGTAAATGCAATATCAGAGATTACTGGCTGTTTTTTCCCTAAAGGGTGTGGCATCATGTAGCGTAATAGTTGTATTTCTACATGGAAGTCCTGCTTCCACTTGAAGTTGATGATCATGATCTAGTTTGTTTTTCAACATTCTTCTCTTCAGTTTCAATCCAATAAAACACTGGACATCACTGACTATGTTCTGGTCATCCAGTGACTATCTCCACGACTTCCCATGTAAGCTGACCACTGCTGTTCTTTGTAAGGCAGTATTTTGCTGCAACGTTCGTGTGGAGATAGGTTTTGTTTGCAATAACACTTGATTCTCATCCTGTAAATAAGTTGCCCAGTTAAAGTTTAACTTCAGCATAAGTTATCACTACAATTAATAATTAATTGATATCAAGGTGTGCCTCATGGTAGCATCCCGTTATTACGAAGGTTCATTGGTCCGAAGGTTCTTTGGTCCGAAGGTCCGTTGTTCCGAAGGTTCATTGGTCCGAAGGTTCATTGGTCTTAATGTTCATTGGTCCGATTTTTTTTGGAATAAGAAGAATTTTGACCTTTTTTGAACTGACAAATTTTTTTGAATTTTTTCTGAATTAAGTAGAATTTTTGACATTTTTCCAACTTAAAACATTTTTTTGATTTTTTTTTTGAATTTAGTAGAATTTTTGAATTTTTTCTGAACTTAGAAGGTTTTTGGAATGTCTTTGAATTTCTGGCTTTTACATGCCTTTTAACTAGTTCAGTCTTTTTTCGAATTTGTCATTATTGGGCTAAACATACATCATTCGGAAAAACGGAAACAATGGGACAAAACAGAAGTTTAACAGCACACTGGGGTGTAACAGATTTGTGACTGTGATACGAACGGTGGCGGAAAGGAATCCCCGACAGCTCGCACGACATAAAATATACAGAAAGGAACCGTCATGACAAAGACCGAAGTCTAAAGAAACACAGGACTTGTTAATAGTTTCTATTTTATAAATTGTTGACATTTAAGTAACTCAGAAAAGTGCACTTTAGGCTTACATTGAACTCAAAATTGTGTAACTGTGCACTTCTTTCAATTAATCAAACGTTTCATGAATTATAATCGTTTTCAAAATAAGATAAATTAGGCCGTTACCGACTGTGTTTAAAATATAATAAAATATACATGATCTTTACGATCATGTCGGCTAAAATGTATATTTATTGTAGAAAAGACAACTGACTGAGATGTTAAAGCGTCTCTTCATCATCAAGTAAAAATGCCAAACATTCTTTCAAGTTCAAAAAATGTCAAAAGTTCTACTAAATTC
>JAOXYC010211128.1:0-11322 GCA_028565715.1 Phoronis pallida
CTAGTAGCTGACGAGCCAATGACTTTATGCCACTGCAAAATAGCCCATAGTAGATTCGTTTTTGCATAGAAAACACTTGACGTACAGTTTAGGTTGTTGCTTTGTACAGAAAAAGGTTGTTACCCTGTACGGAAAACAGACAAGCTGTGTCTCACAGTTGTTGATAGAAAATGGTTGTTTGTCAGCAACATCCGGTAGCGGAAATCTGTACGATGGACCACCGTGAAAATGTACCAGGAAATCAAAAATAAACTAATACTACGATACCTGCTCAACGTAAACTTTAAGGTGTTGATTAGATGATAGTGTACATGGAAATACGTTGCCTTTATTACATGATGACACAATATCGCCTTGGATAAAACTTAGAATTTTGTAAAATTCTTAGAGCTAATATCTAAACAAAATAACAATACATTGTGGTGACTACTTTTACGGAATTGTTTTTGATTAATGAACCTTTTATCATTATTTCAGAGAATAAAAATCACATAAGTTTTCCGTATCTGTCAATGGTGAAATGCTACTAAGGTTTCTGAATATTGTAGAAGAACAAAATTCAGGACTCCGACTAAAAACACTACAGAAATAATAAATGAAACAAAATTATGTTCTGATAGAAAAGTGATGTCTTGTTTACAAACACAGCCGACTGCATAGTGGACACTGGCAGTCTTGACTACATACACATACACTTCCAATGGCAAGAATACTAGAAAACATAAATTTTTTTATCACATAACTACCGTTGTATTCAGTGCCATAACACTATAACATATAACATTAATGCGTTACACACTCCAGTCAAACTCTCAAAATGGGTTACTCAAAACTCCACATTTTTTCACAAATTGGTGATGTTATGTAGTAAACTGATTCTTAAATTCATGAGAAGTAATAAACCTTTTATTGGATTCGATTTTAAAAATCATAGAACTGGCCAAAGGCTCGTTCTATGATTTTTCAAATCTCATCCAATAATCTAAGGCTCGTTCTATGATTTTTCAAATCTCATCCAATAATTTAAAAGGTGTTATTACATCCCATTCATTGTAAGAATCATTTTGTCCAGACATAAGACATTATAGTTCAGTGTTCAGCAAAGGATTATGTAATGTAATGAATTTTCAACACTTTCAATCTGGTAAATAAAATAATACATCTAGCCTGTTATGGAAACAAATGACTAAAAAAATTTGATATATTAAATAATTTGATTATAAAGAAACCATCTATCACCTAAATATAAATCCACATTTTGTTCAATACTATGAAAATATATCTCTCATTAGACAACCTCAAAACAAATATTTGCAAATTCTTAACAACAAAAATGTACACTTTAAAAAAATGAACTAGTTGCCACAATGTTAAATAAATCAAAAAAATAGATTTGTACAATTCTTTTTATCTTATTGCCTTAAAAATGAAAATTAGTCCGCCATTAAAGAATGCTGTAATTACTAATTATGCAAGGAATTTAATGCAAAAACTGGAAACTTACGGACAAGGATTCGATTTGTTACAACAAATAATTCATCTAACACAGTACTCCATAAGTCCTGTCTGCTTGAACAGAGAGAAACAATTTTGCACATATCTTTACCAAAAACTAGCAGGAAAAGAATCATTTTGATAACTTTCATACTCCCAACGTTCAATGCATTCCTGTGACAAATTCAAACTAAAACCTGTAACATAAGTTATAAATCTTCTGCGTCAATGGGACCTCACAATGGAACAACAACCTCGACGTAGTTTTGTGGGAAGTATCCAGTCTGTCCATTCAGCGAACCCTCCAGCCAGTTTTCGTCAATCTCAGACACAAGCATGATCATATCTCCTTCGCGGAAGCCCAGTTCACCCTCATTTTCCGGGTCAAAGTCGTAGAGGCCCCTACAGGAGGGCTGTTTGTGAACTGCTGTTGAAGTAAATAAAGTAGAAACAATGATAATAAAATAATTACAACATGAAACAAATGCTGGCGGATAAAGAATAAATAAAAGATTGGTGTATCAAGTCTCCAAAGGTCTGTTCTATGATTTTTCAAAAACTTGTCTACTAAATAGAATGGTAAATTTCCCATTATTAAAGCCAGACACCACTCCTCAGACAGTTATATCAGCCTTTTTCTTTTTGGGCTTTGGGCTGATATCATTAACCTCAGTCTGATATCTGGCTCGATATGGAATTCATCATGTACTTCATTCTTTTTTTATTTGACACAGTTTTAGGTAAAACTGTGATTGTTCCCCCCTTGATGCTACATTCATCTAAATTATCTTGGCACTTAAACCATTTTATGATAGAAAAATCAATTTTAGTGAAAAAAAATTCTTGAAAAAATATACCATTTTTGATATTTTGATCAAATCTGTGATGTCACTGGCACACAATTCATAGCTAAACACATTGGAAAAATAGGTTTTTTTCAAATAATTTCAAGATTTGAATTCCAAACAAGAAAATTGCCAAATTTATTTTTAGCCGGGATCCCTACATTAATTGAATATATTTGGCAATTTTCTTGTTTAGAATACAAATCTTGAAATTATTTGAAAAAAAACATATTTTCCAATGTGTTTAGCTTTGACTTGCGTGCCAGTGACATCACAGATTTGATCAAAATATCAAAAATAATTATTTTAAATTTTTTTTTTTCACTAAAATTGATTTTCCTAGCATAATGATAGCATTGTAGACCATCCTAGAGATCATTCAGAAATAGTTGCAATTACCTTTAGGGGATATAAATAGTCTATTTAAAGTAAAAGTTATCATCACACAAACGTCATTGTCAAAATGACACCATACCTGTGTGATACGATGGTGGTGACGGTTGTGATGGTGACAAGTCATAACTTCTCTGTGATGACGTGTCCGGCGCATCCAGATGGTTATAGTTATTCTTCATCGACTTACTGGGTACGTACTCCTCACGGGGACGAGAGGCTGCCTCGCTACGCCTGAAACAACCAACACAAAGAGATTATTACCTGGTAAATTTCATATCAAGTCATATATCAGACGAGTGCAAGGGCAGATATCACCCGTAGGCTGTAGGCTGGTTTCACTGCCTGAGGACTGATTACTGGCTCGATATAAATTTAATAGGTATCTATTTATTATCCATCTACAAAGATTTTAAATGTCATTGAGACGGTGTTTCTGCCATGTTTACTTAAATCTTATGACTGCATTTACTTCATAAGCAAAACGAACCATTTTGATTAAAAACCCGGGGCAGATATGCATGGCACGTTACGTTATCACTGATTTTTGACATTATTGTGCCGGGTAAATTTTGAGTAATATCATAGTTTATAAAACTGTGTTCAAACTGATAAGCATACACTTACTAATAAACATACATAAGCTTACACCCAAATTCCACTTCTAGTAAGCTTACACCTATTTCATAAGATTGTTTTTTTCATGTTTCTATTTCAGGCCTTGGAAACAACAAGAACATGGGCCACACAACCGGGCACACGGGTCTCAAACTGGGCCAACAGACCTAAAAATTAGGCACACGGACCCAAATACAGGGTACACACACCCAAAATATCAGGTACACAAACATAGTACTTGGCCCGCGGACAATCCTGTACTCTGTCCGTGTGCCTGGTTTTTTGGGTCTGTTGGCCCAGTATGAGAACCAAGTTTCTCGGTTTTAAGCAAATCTCTCTCTCATCCTAGACTCACCTCTGCTGAAGGTTTTCATGAAGTGAAGACATAATGTCAACAGCTTGTCTATGGTAGTCCAAACACGACTCAACAAATGATGAAAGTTGCGAGATTTGTTCAACCTGAAAACAAGAATAACATTAATTTAACTTTTTAAAATACTGTATCTATGATTATAACCTTTCAAACTTATTGTGTTCTAATCAGGGGTTTATAGGTCAACAAAACTTTGAATGCAGTCAAAATAAATTCAATTCCTAGTAGTTTTTTTGAGAAAATAAGAATGGTGAAAAATTGCCAAAGTAAAACTCTGTCCCAGGACATGGTTTTAAAAACAATATTTTCTGATCCAATTTTCTCAAAAAAGAAGTTTTTGATGGCAATCAATGATCAATTTTTTGACCTGTACTGAGCCCAAATGTCACCTTTCTCACTCCTCTACACACTAACACTAAATTGTCTCTGCATAAGTATACATTTGGATAAGTTATCACCATAAGCACGGTGCTGAAGCTGACAAGTAAAGAGGGGAAGCTTACAAGTATGAGCACTTGGCACTGATATCCTTGGTGATATTGGTTTAGGGCCAAAATGGACAAAGTTCAAGATGATAACACATATAAAGGAACTCGCCTTCAAGTTTCAGTGTATTTCATTGTTTTCGAACCAGAAAAGCTTTTAATTATTTCAGTTCCTATAAAAATGATGTCCAAAATCTATACAAATAAATGTATGTTTTTACAGGCTGAAAGTGATAAATATTGAAAAAACAAAAAAATTTGGAACGGATCTGGGAATCGAACCCAGGCCTCCTGATTGACAGTCAGATACTCTATCACTAAGCTCACCCACTCAGGAGGCCTGGGTTCGCATCCCAGGTTCGTTCCAAATTTTTCTGTCTTTCCAAAATCTATGTTTGACTAATTTACCAACAAACTCACATCATTCTCCAGCAGGTTTAACATGGCTCTGTGAGTCAGTTCACGCGACTCTTCAAACTTCTCTTCAGCCATTCTGATCTCGTCCTCCCCAATACTGGAACCTGAAAACAAAACATAGCACATTAATATTTAATTATTTCTTAAAGATGCATTGGCCGTATTCATGACCAAAAAAGTCATGAAAATGAATTGCAGTGAAACTTGCATATTTAGAACTGCATGCAACATACTTCGAATATCCCATAATTTCTGGCTTCGTTCACAAATTAATTTAATAATAATAATAATAATAATGGGGTTTGCGTTCTTGAAGGGCTTTTAGAGCGTAAAATAACTAGCGTTGGGCCAACACGTTAAATTTTAATCTGTTCTAAGTCATTTTTGCCAAAAATATTTGCTGCATGTCTAGGGTTTTTATATTTAGAGTACAATAAGCACAACGATTTCCACTGCAATTTGTTTTTATGACTTTTATGGTCATCGATACAGCTTATGCATCAAAACTTGTTGTTTGTAATGTTTGATAACATAAGAAGGAAAACAAGCCAATCCATGTCTGTTCTCGTTAGAAGAAAAACTATCCTTCATTTAGAATTAGCCTTTTAATGAAAACTTTATAGGTTGATGTTTGAAATTTATATCTTGGACAACTTCCATGACTTCAGACATCTGAAAAAATTGATGACAAAATCATTTGTTTTAATATTATCATGTTTTAATGATATTCCTGAAAATAACCTATAACCATGCCAAGCAAATTTTACCTGTTCCTGTAAAAACGATATGTTTCTCAAATTGTTTTTAAGCAAATATTTTGACACACAATTGAACTTTAGGTAAGCAAAATATTTTACATACTACCATTATTCATGAAATCCTAGTTATATATAACATATATGCTCATGCCAAAAACAAAATACTTCAATTATGCCTTTACACTAAATGCAAGCGATCTAAGGGTGCTTAGAGATCAGTCTTTGGACTCACTCAGGGTAGGATAAAGGCAGGGTATGAGAGATACTAGCTTACTCTACTTGATAACAGGACATACCCTTCAATGCTAAAGAAAACTAGATTTCAAGAACATTGTATAAGTTGCTCTAACCCTAGACTGAAGACCATTGTTTGTTGAAGATAACGGACCGAAACTGTTGAGGGAGGTTTTTTTGACAAAAATCATGCTTGGTCATGCTTTTTGTTTGAAATCCAATCTAAAGAACATGTATCTCTACTGGTTTAGGACAAATATCATATTTTTATGACCGACACAAAATGCAATGGTTCTGGATGAGCTAACATTGACTATGGTTATCCTTGTGTATTTGTGGAGTTATTTTTACCCACAGTGCAGCAAAATAGTACTTTACTAAGCCCAATAAACAATGCCAGTAACGACCACCATGTTGGGCTTTAGAACTAGGCTAGTACACTGTTTGTAGGATTTCTGAGCTCTAAAAGTCTAAGATTGCATTCAAGGACTGGTGATCGCACATTTTCGTCCTCAAGGCTTCGAGGCTATTTGGTTGGGTTGAACCCTTTCCCGGAACCGAGGCATTCTTCTTAACTCAGCGGGTGACTGGCTTCCGCGGACGGAGTCAAAACCCAAATCAAAAAAGCTTACATAGACATAAGATGTATGCCAAGCTTATTTGAATCTACAATTTGTTCGAATGCTTTCGCAATGAGGGTGACAATTTTTTTTCTTGCGCGGGTGATGTGGTCGATCGCGTCACCCAAATCAAGGCAAGACTCCTACCGAGGCATGAGGGGAGTCTTCAGGCAAATGGGTGATAGCATGGTTAGCATAGTGGACTGTGATGTGGGAGATCCGGGTTTAATTTCCATTAGCACCAGGTGGACTCATGAACTCTCTGAAGTCATTTACCTCCCCTTAGCTCGCTTGTGCGATAATACTCAACAAAGAGGTCTGCAAAGTATTGGTAGTTGGTGATGATGATGATGAAGTTATTTCTTCCCATGATGAGATTATCAAGAAAACAAAAAGCGCTAAGCTAAAATGCGGGTCTTGTTAAGAAAATTCATGATAATGAGTCTTCGATACACCAGCTAGCAACACAATCAGGTAAACATGTTTTCAAGGCTGGATCCGTATACTCCCTAGGGAGTTGAAGTGGCAATTAAAGAACAGATCCAGAGCCTGAATAATGATTCTGGGAATTGTTAAGCGGTTCTTGTAATGAGTTTGTCTCTCCGCAACAGATCTGGCTATTAATACTGATGTTAGTTGTGCATTCAGTCAAAATCCGAGATGCATTAACAAAATTTCAAATGAAGAAAAGCAGCATGCCAATAAGAATGATTAAATTATTATCAATAGAAATGTAAAATTCAATACCTAAAATAGTAAAGGCCCAAACTTTTTTATTAAGATTTCAATTAGAAATCTTATCACATGATGTTCGTGTTAGCTCAATTGGTAGAACCCTTGCCTAGAATACAAGCTACCGTGGGTTTGAGTCCCATGACGGGTTAGAACATTAATTTAATTGTAAGTCTCGCTTCTCCATTCAATTTTGACTTTTCAGGTCCAAAATGGCATTTTGGACTTGTGTCAATTAATTTAACCATCATGAGGTTCAGTAACATCCAGCATTAACTTTTTAATAAAGGGTTGTTACCAAGGAATAAAAAAATTCATTTTTTCAGAACATAAATACTACCTTAAGTTTGCAATATTTTTTTATCATTTCTAATTTGTATTTAGCAAAATTGTGAAGTGACATTATAACATGCCAAACTCAAGATTGAATCATGCTTGTTTTAAGTTGTAAATTCTATAAGACGTGTTCTTAATTAGAACTTTCAGCAGTGCCACGATAAACAATAACCCATCACTATGGGGTTTTGCCCAGAAATTGTGATATTTTATTATGCTTAAATCGCAGGTGTTCTTGTGACAGTCAAGCATTTAAAATGAAGGGACATTTACCTGGCTTTTCTGAAAGTTGTGGGTGATGAAAAAGGTAGAATTATTAATTAATCTCATTGAAATGTCAGGACAAGAATATTACATGCAATTTTTTCACTAACAGAAAGTAATCATTTACAAATAATTAATCAATAGAAAACATGATTTTCTTCAGTTACCTAATTTTGACCAAGAAAAAATAAGCAAATTTACAATTCAAGTTGTAATACAATGGACAGACAATGAGCCAGACAATACTTTTAAAAAAGTCCCGAACCATTTGCAGACAGATACAAGACAGAAATCAGAAAGACATGAAACCATTTCGCAATTTTAACTAAAACTATCCCATTTTGGAAAACCTAAATTTGTTGATACATGACCTAGAACCAAGGCATGCAGTGCTACTGAGTTAGTCATAACTCAAGATTCACAATACTATTCCCAAAAACCTAATTTTAGTTTTAAGGCCAAACATCTCAAAACTCTCATGCAATTAAAATTGAATCTAATGATAAAAGACTTAAACCTACTGAAAGAGCATAATTTCCCCTGCTTACCGTATATGAAACCACTACCCCAACTGAGCAAAAAAATCTAGTTTCTAAAATTTCAAATAAACCAAAATATCATCGAGATGCAATGCGATTCATGCAATTCTTCCGTGAACAAAGAAACAGCGAGGCTCAATAAATGATCATTTTGAAAGTGAAATCCAGCTTGAGCATTGGAAAATTCAAATGCATTCAAAGCTGCAGTTTGAGTTTTATGATTAACCTAAAATCTAATACCAATAAAATCTTTACCTGGCTTCTCTGAAAGTGACGAATTAAGACAGAATTGTAGAAAAATTAAGTGTTCATTAAATGGTTCAACAATTATCCTTTTCTAAAATTTTAAGACAACAAGACATTTGACACAAAACAGAAAATACCACAACCCTCAAATATGAAATAGGAGTGAAATTTCGAAGAAGAATGTTAAATCATGCTGATAAAAATTTCACTTTTTTTTTCGAAAAAAAATAATTGTATTGTAGATTGATAATTGGAGAGTAGTTTAAATAAATTAAGTGTGGAGTAGGGATATAAAGGAGTGGTAATTTTTGGTTGTCTAAGTGTGAGCAATAAATGCTTGAACTCCAATGAGCTAAGAAAGCAGTGTTACGAGACATTTTTTAATTCATGCATTTATAACTGTCTTCCTTCAAGCAAAAATAAAAATATCCCTGCACCAATTTCAGATGTTACAAAAATAAATTCTACCAGAAACCAAAACACCCTCTGACAAGAGAAGTTGAAACACCTACAATACAGCTAGTCGTAACTTGTCATACATTGATAAAGTGAGCACATTTCTAAGTGAGAACCATGCCAATTATATAAATTCTTAAAGAACTCTTTTTTAAACATGAATTACATGCTGACATAAGAGAGTTGTGGGGAAAACAAGAGCTTATCTTTATGACTGAGAAACGCAAGCGGTGTGGCAGATACATAACAAATATAAAGAGAAGTATTTCGTCGGAACCTGGACATACTAAGGAATCATTATGATTTGTGATTTTTTTTTCAAAATTGAGCAGGATAAGAAGGCATTTCAAAAGCCTCATTACAGAACATATGGTAACAAGGTCAACAAAAATTGTTTGGCTGTTTTTGTATAATAAGGGACAGAAAACCGGTTTGATGATTATACATTGCTTATTAGTGATGTAAACCTTTTAAAAATAAAATAAAATATTGCCGATGAATGTTCAAAATGAAAATAAGTGTGTTTTTGTAAATTTTATATTTAAGCATGCATAAACATTGACTATCTTGACTACAAGCATGGTTAAACAAGGAAGGACGTCACAAAACAAAGTTTAAGCTTGGGAGAATTGATGTATGATCACCTCGGGTTTTTAACTGCTATGTATCAAAAACCTGTTGCTCAAAAAAAGAGTCGTTTGTTCGAAAAGTCTGGATGCAAGGATTATTACCGCTATCGTAGTTTTTTGTGGCCGAAAAATCAAAATGTTTAAGGGTTTTCAAACAGAGGAAGACAGTGCGAGGTGATCAGATATCAATTAGGTATACTTAAATGGACCATCTTTCTCACCTCCTACAATAGAGAGCATAAATGACACATTGAGTGAGAAAGACTGGAGGTTGAAATGTCAAGTTTATTTAAAAAGGTACACATTCTCATGTAAAACAACAACTAAAATCAAACACCTTCAAACACCAAACAAAGCTTTGCAATGCACTTTTAAATCATTATAAAATCATTATAAAAAGACAACTTAAAAGTTGTCTTTTTATAATGATTTAAATTCGATGAGCTCATTGAACTTCAACAAAATAGCGTAAAAAAAAATAAAAGCAAAGCTAAGTTTGCCATACCAAAAAGCTTTTAGATCTTAACAATTATAGGCATTGAAGTTTTCAGGGTTAATGTCGAAAATCGTACTTGTTCTGAACCATTTGAGATTAAAAAGTGCATTGCAAAGCTGCCTTTGAGGTTTCAAAGGGCTTGGTTTTGATTGATCGTTGCTTACATGATAGTTGATACCATTTAAATAAAGTTATGTCTCAATTAGAATAAAGCGGTTCAATACTTATTATTAAAGAAACTGTCTCTGCGTTGGTCCCGATCGGGTGTCAAAATTCAAATCAACTAGACATTTTGTGTATGAGTCATTTGATGAACATAACTAACTTGCATTTGAGTCAAAAAATCTGTAAGGGATGATTTGAGAGCTTTTTATGCAATAAAGTGTCTAACCTACTCTTAAGAGAAGTTAAAATCGAACACAAAAGCTCTCAAATCACCCCTTACAGATTTTAAATTTTTTTTTGACTCAAATGCAAGGAAGTTATGTTCAACAAAGGACCCATACACAGCATTTCTAGTTGATTTGTGATTTTACACTAGATTGGGACCAACTAGGAGATGGTATCTTTAAGAGTTGGATTTTATTTTGAATTCTTTGAGTAGAACACATAACATTACTGATACGTAAAGTTGTGGTTCAAACAAACACTTGTTCTGTCTTCACACAGGTTTTATATATATTCAGACATAACAAAACACAGCATTGGAGTTCAGTACTCACAAAACAGGATTTTAACTGTTTGGCCTTTTTAGTAGAGTACAGAAAATTGGCTAAATATTAGGGCACCAAAAGATCCCAAATTTCAGAGAGAAATCTAAATTATGCAAGGAAAAGTTTTCATTCGAATCATGAAAATAAAAACATTTGGAGGTTTTCAGGACAAAGTATAAAACACTGTTGCAGTCCAGCCCAGAAAGAATGATAACAAAGTGAAAATAAGGACTCTATTTTTTTTATGTTTTCCCGTTCTTCTGCATTTCTTGTTTTTATCAAGCAATGATAATTGCAACTAAACATCACGTAAACAACAATAATTCTCTGGCCAAAAGCATTGTACTCGCCAAGATCTAAGCTCGGTTGCCATGACATCAAGATAACAACAATTCAACTATTACTCACAGAACCCTCGTCAAGAGACAAAGTACAATAATTCAGCTATTTTGTCTCAAGATGAGGACATGGTGTATAATACAGCGTTATGCTTGTTTTATTCATACCTTTGTCCTTCTTGCGTTTCTTACAGTCGAAGTCTAACCTCCTCCCTGATAGCTTCTTGCGATGATGCTGTCAAAGAAAGAAGTTTTCAGTTACGGTAAAAGCTCGCCATTTTCGGACACTTGGAAATTAATTCAAAGCCTCAAATTGAAATCTTGGACGAAATTGGC
>JAOXYC010211239.1:0-11319 GCA_028565715.1 Phoronis pallida
CCAGGTCTCCCGATTGCCGGTCGGTAGCTCTAACCAACTGAGCTACCCAGCCGGAGTTAATTCTGTCTGAATATTTAGGCATAAAAGCGCTATTAATAGCCAGTATTAATTGATTAATATGTCATTCGCTTAAACATGGTCGCTTAATTTTGGCAAAAAACAGAAAGACCTCCCGCGATTGTTTCAGTCTGTCTTTTTCAACGACAGGCCGAGTTCAGTCTATCTGAGGGTCTACAATACGTTCAACATCCTAGGTTATAAGCGTGCATTAAACTGTTTACCTCCTGTGCCTCCTCTTTGAGTCGCTCAATCTGATTGGTCAGGTGCTCAATCTCGGCATTCTTTTCATCCAATAAACTATTGGCAAACTGTGGTAATGATGGATCAGTCTGTGCCTTAACAGCACTCAACTCAGTCTGAAACAAAAAGGGAAATACTGAAAATTTGTTTTTAGGAGAAATATGTTCACAACAGACTGTGGTTAACTATCAGGAATGTGTATCATAAAGCAATAAACTAAAATATATTGTAAGCCACATTATATAATATGATGCATAAATTCCCATCCCGGGCTTTGGCTGGGATTTCAACCTCGCCTATAGGGGTACCCTTTCGACGAGATCGTATCTTAAATCGTACAATGACACGCGAGCGTTCGTGTTTACTCGGTCTTTGTGTGGGTGATGAATGGGACTCTTCCATTGTGTGAAAGTAGACACTGTCACTGGCTTGTGTAATCAACTGTACAGTAAAGTAAACATCACACACAATAGATAATTGAACCAGTTCCCCAAGAATAGAATCTCACAGTATGCCTCCCATGCCTGTACTCAAACCCAGAGAATAAAATAATCTGAACTTTGTTACAATTATTCATATTTATTAAATATTTATTTTCCGTATTTAACTTTAAAAAGTTGATAAAGTCTGTGGCATTGAAAAAACTACCAAAAAGCTTTTAAAAATTTCCACTTTTCCTCCCCCATTGGCAGCCCCCTACCACTTACCATCAGCTCTCTGTTCAACTGTTTCACTTCCTCTAGACGTTCTTCAGACTCTGTCATCTGGTACTGACTCTGTTTCCCTATGATTTCTAACTGGGCCGTCAACTGTTGGATCTCTTCATCTTTTTCAAGCAATTGTGACCGGAATGTCTCTAACTGATCAGCGAGCTCCGCAGACTAAATTTGAAAAAAATGCATCAATAGCATGAAATAACTGATGAAAAAATAGTCAAGCTTAATAAGACAGCATTTAAAGTACTACAAAGATAATACAACACAAGGTAAGTATGATGTTGAACTCAAAGATTCATCTTCATCAAAACTTCATTATTATGGTGTAAAATTTGCTCAAACAAAAAATCATGATTTTAGAGCAATCCACTCTGGTTTCACCAAAGTCAGAAATTATTCTATAAACCTTTTCATTGTTGGCTTTTAAGATAATTTCATGCACTCGAGCAGACTGGGCAAAAAACTGTAACCCGCAATAAGAACTGGATCTACTCTTAGCATAAATAAGGATAATATCAAATTTATTTACCTCAGAAACATTCCGACTGTTGGCTTCTCTCTCAGTTTCCAATAGCTGCACAAGATCTTCACGAGAGGACGCGTCTCCTCCTGGACCACGGTGCCGCTGAGCTTCCGCCTCTGTCCTGAGTGCCGACAACTGAACCAACTGCTCACAAACTTGTTTATGAAGGGCATCCTTTTCTTGTGCCATTTCCTTTAAATACGAATTCAAAGTTTGTGTCTCTGCTTCAAAAAGTTAGAATGTTTTAATTTGCAGTCAGATATGCAAACACAATTTCACAGTTATGACTTCTGTTGTCACTATTTACAAATATTTTGTCAGAATGTTAAGTATTCTCCCACCAGTTTTAACTCGCATTGTATTTAAAAATACAATGTGAGATTATGATCACACTATAGTGCAAAGGCTTGATACTTGATAATGCTTAATTGAATCAATAAATAGAACAGACTGAACCATGAATGTTCAACAGCTGTTTCATTGTGCAATGTATATTACATAGATATGAACAATATTGTTCAATGTTTAAAAACAAACCTCCATTTCATGTTTGAACTTTTCAAATTCATCCTGCGTCTCTTTCAGCTTCTGCTCAGTGTCTTTGAATGTCTACAACAACATTGTAAGACAGTACAACAAAATGAATAATAACAGTGAAAGCGCATAGAGCTAGACAGATATATGCGCTATATTTTGAATTAAATTTTTATCATTATTATTTAAAGAATGATGCATAAGCTGCATCCATGACCATATAAGTCATAAAAACAAATTGCAGTGAAAATCGTTGTACTTATTGTACTCTAATTCTAAAGACCTTAGACATGCTGCAAATATTTTTGAAAAATTTTAAAGTGCCAACAATTATAACAAATTAAAATTTAACTTGTGTTGGCCCAACAATAGTTATTTTACACTCTAAAGGGCATCCAGGAACGCATTTAAATTAATTTGTTGAGCCAGAAATTTTGGGGTATTCGAAGTATGGTGTATGCAGCTTTAATTAGGCAAGTTTCACTTCAATTTATATTTTTTACTTTTATGGTCATTAAGCATCTTAAAATCAGAAATTTGAATTTTAAGTACTAAAGTTACTGTTCACTGAATTCACTGTTATTAGTTAGTTTATCTCCTCAGTTTTGCATCTTCAAAGGATTCAGTAATCAGTGATACTTTAGTATTTCCCTTTTGTAAAATGAAAAAGAAATGTTACACATTGTGAACAAAATATTAAATTGAAATAATGTATGATACACATTTAAACTAGAGCAATGCTACTGCTAGAAATAATATATTTAATTCTTTTACAAACTACTTAAATGACAACACGGTACCTCTATCTGTTGCTCAGCCTCCTGTTCTTGATGCTGTAGAAGCTCTTCAACTTCTGATAAACGTTCTCCTTGACTAGCCAGCTGCTTCTCCAATGTCTGAACAGTCTTCAAGGCTTCATTACACGTCTCAGTTTTCTGTTGTAGTTCAGCCTCAAGGGAATCAATTTCATTTTGGAGCCGTGACCCATTTTCTTCCTGTTTCACCCGACTGAGTTTGGAAATTTGAAGACTTCCAATTTCTTTCTGAAAATCTTCTCGTTCTTGTTCTCGTTCTTGCGCTTGCTCCTGAAAAGAAATGCCATGTTGGAAATTCTTGGGAAACAATAACCACAAACATCTTGCTACCCTTTAATGTTTTAATTGATTTCCTTGAGAGATATTAAATCATGGCTTTTACTATTGCCAACAAATTCAATCATCTTTCAACAAGTAATAATGTTGAACTCAGTAAACGGTATCAAAATTCAAACTTTAAAATATATATATTATTTTTTTTTTATCACAAATTCTTACATATGACAATTGATATAAAAGAACTATACATAATTGGCTTATAATAATTACGCCAAAAATGTTTTACTGTAAAGTATGATTTAAAATCAAGCTTATTCTTTCAATAAAGTATGAACTTTTGATGTAAGAAGAAAAACAGCTTCTTACCTCAATAAATCTCTTGTTAGCTTTTAGTTGCTTTTCCAGAACTTGAATTTGCTGTCTTAAATCTTCCTCATCTGACCTCTTCTCATCTGTCAACTCATCATTTTGTCGGTGCAGTTCGTCAATGGTAACTTCTAGTTCTTTGATACGGGACTCATACTCTTTGGCATCACGGCTAAACTGTTTCTCTATTTCTGTCTTCTCATTGCGTAACTGTGATGTCTCGCGCAACAGTTCTGCAAAAAATGATTGACAAAATAACATTAACCATGCAGTCATAACAGTTAAAAGACAACAGTCAAAATCAGAACATTATCCTTAACAGTCGGAAAAAAACAACTGCAAATTCAAGGCCTGAAACATAAGAAAAATTACTTTGCAGAAGTGATGTAGTGAAACTACTAAAATGTTCAAATCACATGGTTTAAGGCATGCACTTATTGCCAATTTCATGCCAAACCATAAACAGAAAACGATCACCAACTCAATTCAACTTAAATGAAAAATTTCCAATGATTATAAAGAATAACACAGCACAAATTTCAGACCAAATTAAGTAGTTCTACTTCAAACTGATTCATAAGCTGCAATTGGATACACTTCAGATTATCAAAATCAAGCATAAACTTATTACAAGCAAGCAGTGTGAACACAAAATTCTCTGCTGGGATCGCATTTCCTTATAAAGTTTTGAATTAATTTCTTCTGAAGTTTTGAATTAATTTCTTATTGATATTATTGATTTTGTTTTTGTGACACCACATTTTAATCTGTCAAATTCCACCCCAATGCTTGAAACCAAGACAGCCTTTACCAGAAAAGAGTCTAATGAAAAAATCGTCTGCTGCAATAAAGCAGCTGT
Source organism: Phoronis pallida (assembly GCA_028565715.1). NCBI lineage: Eukaryota > Metazoa > Phoronida > Phoronidae > Phoronis > Phoronis pallida. The sequence continues at coordinate 4,393 of JAOXYC010211239.1, forward strand.
CAACAAAACTGATGCCAATCAAAATTTTCAACTTTCCATAAAGCATGCAGGTTGTGCGATAAGCTCGCCAACAAACACCCATTCATTTGACCTACCATGCCCATTCGCTGGTGACACCACTAGGAGAACAATGAAAATAAGTTTTAATCAAAACTCAGTTGTGAATGCTTAATTTAATATAGAGTTCGAAAAACAGTTTTTAGTGCTTGAACCTTATAGAGTTGTGAGAGAGTAACATTATGATGTTTTTTAATGCATGCAATTGCATTTTGGTTTTGAAAGAATTCTGTAGAAAAATTACTTTGTACTGAGAGCAAAGAAACATATTGAAGCTAAAAATTCAAACGAAGGAAAAACTATGCATCATGCTATACAATGTGAATAAATAAATAATTACTTGCATAACAATTAAACAATTATTAGTAACTCGGTGAAAACTTAATAAGGGACATAATAAAATTGAAATGACATCAAAAATCAATTTTAGCCTACCATGCAGCAGTTATAAAGCATTGCCATCCACTACCACTAATAAATAACAAGCTTTATGATACAACATAGCAAACCACAGTTGACAAGCAATACCTACAAAATGGCTTCACAAAAATATCTAGTCCACAATACCTTGCTCTTCCTGTCCCAGGCTTTCTGAGAGCGCCCTCTGTTGTCGTTCCACATCCTCCTTCATGACCTCTAGCTGGTGATGTGAGGAGACCAGGTCTTCAAGCTGTTTCTGAGTGTGCTCATAGTCGATGATGAGGCCTTCCTTCTTTTCTTCAAGATTCTTAATGGTTTCTGTCATCTGTTTACGCTCAACCTCAAAACCCTCTATCAATCCTGTAGAGCCAACAAATTTTAATTTATGAGCATGTTTTTTGCAATGTTAGTGGTATGAGATTAATTTGCAAAATCATCAATTTGGATTTCAATTGTAAAGTGCAAATCCTGCTACCAGTGCCCATTTTCAGTATCAACAAAAGCTTAACATGGATCTGAGTCATTTCAAAAGACAATTCAGACTCAAAAACTAAGACATTAATTACTCAATGCCAATTAGTACTCAAACGAAACACATACAGAAAAAAAATCATTTTCATCCATTGGAAATCGATGGAAATCGAACACACGATTTCTGTCTAGTCTAACCAGGGAAGTGTCATAAACTTTAGACCATGGAAATATTTCCACATTATGTTTGAATTTACTATGATCACCACAAAAGTTAATTCCCACCCCTAACTTGTATTATACAATATTTACTTAACCTAGTAATTATCCTCTTGTAAATTAGAAATTGAATGTCACGAGTCCTAAATCCCAAACTTGTTTTTTTTGCACTTACCTTCAGCCTTGTTTAGTTCCACAGCCAGGTACTCTCTAGCCTGACTCTCCTGGTCAAGTTTATGAACAGTTTCCTCATGGCGTCGCTTTAGTTCTTCCAACTCCTCATTGGTGGCGCTAAGAGTGTTGACCAAGTCTAGACGTGTATGCTGGGCGTCCTGCAGCTGGTGGGCACTTGAGCAGAACAAATCTAGAAGCTTTTCTACAGCAGACTGCAGACGACTCTTGGCATCTATAGGGAACATTATTTAAAACCATTGATAAGTTCAAAAAACAACATATTATTATAAAACATTCAATGAAAATAAACACCTTTTACATTCGGCATTGCTATTATTACATAACTTCTGAAACTCTGAGATGATGCAGGTTCCTCATTTCTATGCAATACATTTTAATTACTTATTTTTTAACCTTTGCGGAGTTGATGGCAACCATCTTGGTTCACTCTTAAATTAAATTTGCTTAGATGTTGTTTGTTTTTAATTAAAAACCCATATTTTCATGTAATGACTGATTGTAGTAAAGCTTTACCAGCAACAATCTGTTCTCCCTCTGGTTCTAGTTCAGGTCCAGCGAAGATACTCTCACTGACCCTGACAGACAGGTCCAGACCCTCATCAGACAGCAATGAGGCAATACTACTGTTAAAAGGGTCTTCATCAGCATGTGCACCTTTAAAGAGACAAATACAAAATGTTACATTTTTTCTTAGTCACATTTTTCAGAAAGATTCCAGTTCACAGAACACAATAAAGACAGTCACATGAAAAAGTTTCTTTGCAGTGGGGCAATTGACTTGCTGCTGAAAACAAGTGGAGAACAGTTTGGAAATATAAAGTTCTGAGTTCATGAGTCAAAAATTATTTCACAAATCCCATTCTAAAATATTTATCAAAAGTTATGTATTCAATTAACTATAGTCTTGTTACTTTGCTACAATAAACTTGTGTCAAAAAATTACTTTGAAAATAATTTTTGGTGTCCGAAAATGGCGGGCTGTCCGAAAATGGCGGGCTTTTACCGTAGATAAACATATTACCCCCAACTGCTCCAACAGGAGGTGTTTTTGCTCTAGCCTGACCCTGGTCACTGATTAGACTGGTCAGTCGTCGGTTAACTTGGTCTTCAATGCCGACACACATCTGAACAGAAGAGGATAGTAACTGCAGCAAACTGTCATTGGTTCTCTGAGTGACATCCCTATAAACAAACACATTTTGAGAATTTGAGAATGATATAGACATTGACATTGTTGTAGCAATTCTGAAAATAAATTGTTGTTATCTAATGGATGTGTTCACTTATTGAAATAATTCAAAAATGACAATGGAGTATTCAGAATTGGAATGAGACCATTTAAACTATAAATAATAATCAATAATTATTCAGTTATAATAACCTCTCTTTGTTAACTCTATCCAGATCAGAGGTTAGCATGGCAAGAAGGGCAGACTTATCCTCATCCTCCCGCTCTCGTCTCTTCCCGATCAACTCTTCATTCTCATCAACTTCTTTCAGTTGATTTTCCACAGTCTGTTTACTTTGACGTTCCTAGAAATAATAAAATCATAGAAGTCAACTCCTTCTGACACCAAGTTTCTTGAGTCTCAGCTTTGTAAAGCTTTCCTGTGAGTTCAGCAACTTTCTCCCATGGCTAAGTCCAAAATTGGTTCAATTTATTTAGGAACAATCATGCACTCATAAGGCCAGTAGGAAAACTTTTAAGATGGACTAATTGAATCAAAACCACAAGGATTTTATAATCAATCAATTGTTGTTGTTGATTCTCACTAGCTTAAGAGTGTTCATTTTTAGGCCTAGGTAAAGATGGTACCTTAGACTACAAAATTTTACACTAACATGAAAAACTATAAATAATTTTATTTGAAACCAGCAAGTTTATTCCCAATCAGTCCATAGATTCAACAAAAATGTCACACCTGAGTGAGTTGATCATCTAAGGTTGCCATCTGGTCTCTAAGTGTGGTGACAGTCTCTTGAAGCTCACTGGAATTCTCCTCCATCTGTTGATTGAGTGTTGCAAGGCGGGCTTCATAGTCATTGGTTAGCTTAGCCAGCTCCTCCTGTGAAATCAAATTTAGTTTTAGCATTTTTCTCATCATCTCAAATTAAATTTTCCATTAAAATCAATATTTTTACAAAAATCACATATTTTCATTAATACGGCTCCATTCAGAAGCAAAGTGCCTAAAACGCTGTGCCATTTATTTGTTAAAAACTGTTCAGCGAATAAAAATCACATTCTTGAATCTTTTGGCCCACGAAAACACAATTTAAATTAAATTTCATAATTTAAATCCAGATGGCTGACTGTAAGTGACAATAAAAGTTGGAAGACCAACATATTTTGTCTCAAAATTTATCACTATTGGCCAGTAAAAGCATATTAATTAATTTTTATTCAAAATAGACAGTTCTTAATATGACTTCATGTTTCGTTATTCATATTCCAGAATTTATAATAAATTTTTGATATGAGATTAGTTTTGAAACATTTCTCACAAAAAAGTTCACAACCCAACCTTGTGTAGTACATAAAAAAAATTTCATTTCATTACCTGTTTCTCATCTTGAAGTTCATGTCTTAGTTCTGCAACTTGTTGTGACATCGTCTCCTCAAACTGAAGCTTAAGTTCCTCAATATCAGCTTGCTTCTGTTTCTCAACCTTTTCCATCAACTCCTTTAGAAAAATCAAATGACAACGATCATGTTGTTTATCCAGACAATGTTCTCAAGGACTGAACTCAGATCCAAGCACTAGCAGAAATTTTGCTATTCCCACATAAATGGCACTCTAAGGTTTTTAGACTACATAGCATTTTTGAGAAAATAACATATTTAGGAAATACTGAAACAAGTTTTTTTGATTCAACTTTCAAAAAACTCTTCTTTAGATTTTTTTTGGACTTTTTATGAAGCTCAAAAGTGTTCATCCTTCACAATCTTACTATACAGTATTCTTACACAAAAAGTGTCAATGGTTAAACATTTAGAGACAGTAACTTTAAGACTTGTTATCAATTCTGGACTTTAGCTCTCACTTACAAGATGTTGTTTCTCCACCATCTGCATTTGCTGCTGGTTTTCCTCAGTGATGCGTAGGATCTCTTTCCGATGAATTTCCTCGAGTTCGGAGTCGACACGCTCCAAGTCAGATATAGCCGACTTCATTGCCTGCTCATGCTCACTGGTCAATTCTAAAAATAAAACGTTCAACTAACTTTAAGAAATTGTAAACCAGTTGAGACCAGAGTCACTTCTCATAATTGTACTTCACTTCTCACTCTAATATGCCCAAAAAGTTCTGATTTCATTCTTCTTTTAATTTCAAATAAGTGAAAATGAAGGACAATTCAGACCAAATTGACAAAAAAAAAGCAGAGATCGAGTTACAATTGAGTTTAAGCGGAGTGACGTCATCAAGGAAAATCGCTTATTGCGATGTTAAAACAGACCGTCGGTTGAGACGGGCTGTGGGAGAGACTAAGAGTCCATAATCATCAATATTACCATTTTGCAGATCTTTCATTTTCTGCTCATGATCCTTCACCATCTCAGCCAGTTTGTTGTCTTTCTCAGCTAGTTCTACCTCCAATAGAGCTAGTTTTTCTGAAAAAAAAGTTAATGATAAGCATGCACTTACATGAAAATATAATGTTCTATTTTTTTTTATCCTGAACAGTCCTTTTTTCCTGAAAATAGCTGCTACCATGAAAACCCTGTAATTACAGCAGCTGTAAAAGCCAAACTTGTCCCTTGTATTCGGCATTCTTTTCAAAAAGCACCATTTTTTCCTTTATTGTTCTTTGTCTTAACAAAGCTAAACATTTGATTAGCTGAATGTTCAGGACAAATCTTATTTCAACAACTGTAGGAAAAACATTGTATTACCCATAACGATTTTTGGGAAAAACTTTAAAAAAATGTTCCCAAAAACCTGTTTACTAACATTTAATTGTAATAATTCATAAATAGGTGTTTTTTATGATTCACATTTCAATGTACCTAGATATTGCTTCTCTGCCTCATCAAGGTCAGCCTGGTGACCCACTTCAAGTTCTTTGGTCATCTCTTCAAATTTACTCATATGCTCACCAATAAGTTGCTCCTGTAAAAAATATATAAAATTAATATTGAAATGTGAAGTATTGAGACTGTGATATATAGGATTTAAGAAGAGGTGCAATTTTTTAAATTGAGAAGTTGCAAATTTGCTGAAAAACCTAAGACAAGGCAAGAATATCCAACAACTCTGACAAATCTCATATCACATTGTAAAAGTCATAGAATTTCTTATTCACATGACAATATATTAATTAATGCTTGATAAACTACAATTTAGGTCAAATGTGAATCCCCAAAACAGTAAACATAATAAGTACCATATTAAGCGCCCCAGCCACGTAGGAAATTGGTTTGATTAGGGGGTGCTTATTTGGAGGAAATTTTCAAATCACGCATGCAGCCATAAGCCTTCACACCTTTGTAATGAACTCTGAAATGATGTGGCTCAATTCAGACATTTCGGAGATACTGACGCTTTAGAAATTACATGCAACATGATTTTTATAGTCCTTCAAGAATAACTTGAGACTCAAAAGTTTATTGTAGGAAAACAAGGTAAGTTGATGATCGCACAGAGGGGCGCTTATTCCAGCACAGGGGGGGGGCGCTTTTAGGGGTAGGGGTGGTTAATAGGGTGAATACGGTAAACATAATACATCCCTACCTTAGTTGTAACTTTAAGATTTTCCATCTCCTCTGAATGTTTGGCATTGAGTTCTTCTAACTCATTGGAATGTTTTTCAATCAAGTTTTGGAGATCATTATCTTTTTGCTGTAGCTTCTCAGCAAGTTCTTCATCAAATGCATGTTTTAATTTCTCAGTTTCTTCCTTCAGCCAATCAACTTTTAGCCTCTCAATTTCTTCTGCTCTACTTCCTGTTTCTTCTCTGGACCAATCGGATCGAAGCTTCTCAAGTTCTGCAGACCTTTGCTCCTGATATTCTTGCTGAAGTTGCTGCCTGATGGTTTCTAGCTGTCCAGATAAAGACTCCATTGTATCCGTCTTATCTGACAATTCTTCCTGATGTTTTTGTTTTAACTTTTCAATGTCCTCTTTATACTGGTTCTCAAGAGTGTCCAACCATTTCTGATGCTCAGAATTCATTTCATCCACTTTTTTCTCATGTTCTGATACAACTGCTTCCAACTCAGCTTTGTGTTCATCTTCAATAGACTGCAAGACTTCATCATGTGCCTCTTTCATGCATGACACTTTCGCATTCAGTTCACCAATGTCTTGATTATATCGAGTCTCCATTTGTTGCACCTCTTCCACAAACCCACTCTTCAAACCATCACAAAACACTTCAGATTCCGACTCTAAAGCTCTAATCTGTGACTCATGCACAACTCGTATTGCATTTAATGCCATTTCTTGCTCAGCTTTAAGAGCCTCAAGCTCAGCTGTCTCCCCCTCCTTTTGACTCTCCTCATTCTCAATTCTAAGTTCATTAATGGACGATTCATAATCTGCTCTCAATTTCTCAACACTCAGT
>JAOXYC010211350.1:0-11319 GCA_028565715.1 Phoronis pallida
TCAGCCCTTTCACAATTATTCAAAACCTAATAAAATGCATAAACATTTAAAGGTGTACATCGCTACTTACGAATGTGGAATTACCATCTATTGAATGAGGCCAATTGCATAGGAATTGTTGTTACAAATTGCATCCTTACATTTATCTGAACGAATAAATACCTTCGCTTCTGCCGAAAATTTCTATACAGGCGGCCTTTGTGACTTGATGAAATATCTTGAGGGTGACGAGATAACTGAGATCAGCTGTAATGTATTAACTTTGTGTTTTTGATAAAGAATGGGGGTAGTAACACGAATTGGCAACAAAAATGATTAAAGAAACAGATGAAAATGTTGTATTTCAATAATTGATAAGTCTACATTCGTAAGTAACGATGTACGCGTTAAAATAGAGACAGTTGTTCTAATTTTGCCAAAAGGTGGCTCCTAACTAGCACCTGGGAAGACATGATAATATTAACACAACAATTACCCTCACTACTTACACCAATTGCTACTACTTATTTAACAAGATGCCATTCAATCTAGAGATCTGCATTTTACGGAATTTTCAAATGTCACAACAAGAATTCTTGCTTTTGATATATTTGGCAGTTTGGATTTCCAAATGTTGGAAAATATGTTTTAAAAATTGTTGACTTTAAATCTGAAATTGGTTTGTCTATCATAATGCTAATATTAAACCAAGAAAACATTCAAAAACTGCAATCTCATCTTTTTACAAAATCATTATTTTTTACTCAATTTGCATGTTGTCATGACGATGTTCCGCACCATGGTTTCATGAATAATATCTGGACTTCCTCCAGTGATTTCCCCTTCGTCTCGGGGAGAATGAAATAAAACAACACCAGGCCAACTGCTGATAACCCAGTGTAAAGGTAGAAGGCACCTGAAAACATGGGCAAACAAAATCAATGTCAAAAGGTAGCAATTATTATAAAACGTTCTTGGAAACATTAAAAAAGTTGTACAATTTAATGTTACGTAATACTATTACTTTTAAATTTGCCAATAAATTAAAGCTTAAAAAAGATTTTTTCAAAGTCTCTGGGCTTGACCTGAAGTTGAATCCCTCCTCTGTGGCTCGCCAACTACTTCTGAATTGACGCTGGACATTTTTAAAAATCGTGATATGGAATTAAATTCTTGTCTTTCTAAGATTTGAATTGAAATGGTCTTTTTTAAGACTATTTCAATTCTCAGTTAAAAACTTTGGTTAGAGCAACTTTCACAATTATAGTACAAAAATCCAAGCAGTCCTGATGTTTAAATTAAAATATTATTTAAGGGTGTCTGAAATAGTTTATGCTCAACAAACATTGAAAACCTACCATATCGTGTGAGGCCTTCTGTCAATGAGAGAAATGTCATAGAAATTAATAAGTTAAACAGCCAGTTACTACATGTTGCCATGGCAGCTCCAGTACTCCTAGCCCACAGAGGGTAGATTTCAGAGTTGATTGTCCAGGGCATGGGACCCATACCTAGAATTAAGAGATACTAAGAGAATATGAACAGGGATGAAGGAGGATTTAGACTCTCCCGCATATATCATTCGCTGATAGCTACTCCACCTGTTGGCGAAAATTTGCACTGAAGAAGACATCAGACAAGATGGATGTCGAAATAATATGGTGAAACTTTCAACTCACTTTTTGGATGAGGACAAAAGAAATTAATAGTTATGAAACGTTTTGACACATCCTGATGAATCCATTTACACAGATACTAAGAGAAATTTTGAATATTTTTTTTTGAATGCATGGAAGATACTGTTTCCTCGTTGGTCACGATCTGGCATCAAAATTCAAATCAACAAAAAATGTTTGTGTATGAGTCCTTGGATGAACATAACTAACTTGCATCTTGGTAAAAAAATTCAAACAAAATCTGTAAAGGGGCTTTTGGGAAAAAGCTCTCAAATCGCCCCTTACAGATATTTTGAATTTTTTTTCTCACGACAGATGCAAGTTAATTATATCAAGAACTTATCACATAGAATCTCCAACTGCGCCGGCCGCGCTACGCTAAAATTGACGATATTTTTAAAAATAACGCACAACTCTCTGGTTTTTTAGCATCAAATTACAGTTTGACCACTTTCTTAATCTATCACGATCAACGATTGTAATGAAAATAAATTAGATAATTCGCAATAAATCGATATATCACCTTAGTGTTGGGTCGCGCTTTAACTGTGTACTCATGAAGCAGATCTTTTCAGCGACACTTGGTGGCGCATTGCCGTCTGGGCCAATCAGATTGCAGTAAATTCAATGCCGATTACGAAAGCTCTAATCTGGGGCGATAGATCAAGCGCGAGTCATAGATTCTATGTGATAAGTTCTTGATTATATTCATCAAAGGACTCATACACAACATTTCTAGTTGATTTGAATTTTGACCCCAGATCCTCACCAACGAGGAGACAGTTTCTTTAAAAAAAACTTTAGCGTTATAGCCTCTGAACTCATTAAACTCAGGGTTAAATTTCACTACTCGGTAAAAGTTCCAATCAGAATTTTTGGTAAATAGCCTAGATGCATTGAACTTTGAATTTTTTTATAAAGTTAATCATTGTATTACATATATTACAAATTTATCAAAAATTGCTTATCTTAGATTTCTATAAATTGTGTTGTTTTTTTTATGAATTAAATCTTTACCATCGTCTGAACACAAAAAATACCTTGACTACGACTGGAAACCAGGCCATTTCTGACTCAAGTGAAATACTGACACTGAAATGCAATGTTTGCCTCTAAAACAATGAACAACAAAATACCTGGAGCAAAGAACATCAGATACACAACAAGGCCTGCAATAGCCATCCAAGAGTAAGCTGTTGGACAGTAGTCGTAGGCCCATGCAATGTCTGATGGTAAATCTGTACTATTGCACATTCCCATGTTAGAAGAGTATGGGTCTATTGCACTGGTAGCCAGACATGCCATGTCTGTAATATTCCCTTGGCCGAGATCTTTGTAACAAAATCCACAGTCTGTCTGGCTGATACACTGGTCACATGACCTGATAAGAAAAAGTAATCAATTCTACAATTTTATTGAAAAACACTAGATACTTTAATATTTTACCATACACACCCTGGTATAAGCCCTAAGGCTTGTTGACTGGGAATGCCCAAAATAAGGAGAGCTTTTACCTGAGTGTGATTTTACATGATTGGGTTTTTGTACAAGCAAAATCTTGAGATTTCATCAAAACAAGGGGTGGGCTTATACCAGGGTGTGTAACGGTATCACTAACTGAATCGAGATGCATCAACCGTAAAGTTGCCTAAAACATAGCCTAGTTCTACCTGTGATTAAAAAGACCATTTTTAAACAACTGTCTGGTGAAAAGTAGTACTTATAGTTGTTTGCCTTGACAAAAACTTGTTGGGTTGGACATTTTGGGGGCTTTCTTACCAACAATATGAAGTTCAAGAAATCAATGAGCACTGCACCACCAAATTAAATTTTTTAAGAAAAATAAGACTTACGAAGCATTTCCACAGTGGGTTTGCCCAAGAATGCCAGAAGATGGGGTCAGCGGTGGTGAATGAAAGGCAGCCAAATGGAACCCGACACCCAGGAAAGCTAGACCCAGCACTGTGCCTGCTAAACTGCCAAGGAAGAGAGGACGTCGACCGATTCTCTCTACGAGGAAAAGTCCAACGAACGTGAACAGGAAGTTGACGGATGATGTCACTGCCGCTAACCAGATGGCAAAACTTTTGTCACGAATACCAGACATGGTGATGATTGTAGCACTGTAATACCTGCAAATGAAATGCATGTTTAGAAACATGCTCTGAACATAGCGACTCCAAGGACTTGTTGCTAAACAAAAGATCACAACGTGTTTTTCACTCAAATATCGCAGAGCGGCATGTGCCTAGATCAATGAAAATTTTCACAAAAAGTAGGCTTTTGACATTCCGCTTAACATATAACAGAACCGCGTGACTACCAGTTGATAATGATCACATGTGATGACCCTTGATCACTTAATCCTATAGTGTAAGTTGTAAAATATATGTTTTCTGACTGAATCCCACTTCATTAGTACCAATTCCGCTGCATTAAGTTTACAACCACAACCGGAAAATGGACTGAAAAAAATCATTGGATTGTGATCTGTGGTAAATCTGGGTTAAGCGTGTGGGTTGCTGGCGATATAACCATGGTAACGTACATTACGGTGTTGATACCAGAGAGCTGTTGAAACATCTGCAGGGCACACCCCAGAATAACGGCCCGCCTCACATGGGGCGTCGTGAGAACTCGGATGATCAACGAGCTGGATGAACCTGAAAATAAAGTCAGAAAATATAATATTTCGTTTGTTATGAAGTGAAACCTTGATTTAGTTACGATTTAAAAGGTTAAATGTATGCAAATTTAGTAGATATTAAAAAATATCCAAAAACGACAAATCTAGTGTTTCCAAATATGACAGCTAGTCATCTTTGGAAATCATAAATTTGACATAAACAAGGAGATATATAATATATATATATAGGCCCTATATTTCAATTGCAAAGGAAATTTTATCCTGTTGGTAATTCCAGAATGTGTTTCTTACCTGTTTCATGTTTAGCTCTCTCATCATCTTCACAACTTAACTTGATTTGCTCAAGTTCAACATCTACTGACGATGTCCCACGTATAGTTTCGAGCACTTGTCTAGCTTTAGTTAAATGTCCTACAATGATAATCATTACTTTGATAGCTAAATTCCATAACGTCGCTATTTTATACATTTGGTAAAAAATCTGCTGGGTCTCCTTTGTTATAATCTGACAGAGGTAAAGCTCAGAATGAAGGAAGCAGCAGGTAGCTACTTCATTTTTAATAATTACACTACTTTCATTGAAAACTCACTTGTGGGAAATCAAAACGAAATTATAATAAAAAAGTTAGTACCTGCAAGACAATGCACTCACAAATAAATGAGTGGACACAAACATTTTGTTAAATGCAGGTAGAAGTTTTGTCAATTTTGAACCCATTTAAAGTTAATTTTTTGATTTTTGAAATTTGAAATATTTTGACACCTTTTTGTACAAGCCATCTGGGACTTTCTGGTAACCATAGAAATCCAACAAACTGTATAATAGAGGGTATTGCAGCCAGACCCAACATAAACCTAGAAAAAACAAAATTGAAAACATTTTTAAAAAAAAAATAAGCTCAGTTTTGGCACAAAACAATCCGACTGAAAACACAATGATTTAATAGGCTATCAAATTAATGTTATCTACCATCAGATTTATATTTAGACATCATTAGTGAACCATGATAAAGTACCATCATGACTACATAATTTCCTTTTAAGGGAAATGCCCAATTAGGGCCAAACATCATTAAGGCAGGTAGCAACACAGAGTCATTTTCAATTTTTAAACATGGACCCTAGAACGAATTTCAAAAAAGCAGGACATTACTTAATAATGAATTAAATCATATGGTACAGACTCGTTGAGCATTCAAATAACATTTATCAAAGATCGACCATTTTATTACTATTTTTATTATCAAAGATTGAATTCAGGGGTTGTCTTAATGCTGATCATTAATAATTATAGTAATATATAAGGAAAAATATGAGACACAAAACAGATAGAAAGGGTTAGAAACTTTAGAATGAAGACAGAAAATATTTGAAATTCTCAAAGAAATCCAACCCAAACCCTCCAGTGCCTGGGTGAAAGTAATATCAGCATAGTACCAAACCTGATTAAGGGTTTTAACCTTAAAGGCCAACAGCACCACAGAGTTAAGCAGGGAACAGAAATATTTTGCCCAGATAATGTTTGTTCGTCTTTTATGTTTGGATATATTGGCAGTAATAGATTGATGTTTGGGTGTGCATATTTTTTTTTCTTGAGACAAAAATGTGTCCTTTTTAACTGAGACACAAACTTACAAAAATGTTTAACATAAACTACCATATGTAATGGAAAATATATTGTTTAGTGTTTACTTTATTTCACTTGAAAATATATCATTTGGAACTGTATCAATGCGATTTAAAAATACAAATTAAGAATTCCAATATTCAGTAAATTACATTAGGCTATGAGAGGACACATTGAATCTGCCATGGACTTGAAAGCCTTTTCAAAATCTAAGGGGCGAGACTTGAAATGAAAATTGTTTCACTCTTGCTGATATCAAGAAAGTGCCATGATTTTTAGTGAGTTGAACATGATTAGTGTTCACGAACAGTTTTGAACATGGATTAACAATGTTATTAAGAGTGTTTGCACAATGAGGACTAAACAAAACCACAACCAGAGTTAATCATATACCTCCAGCCATGGACCTTATCATAGCTAAAGATTCCATTTACTATTGACGTGACCATGATGCCTGTCGTTATAGAGATCTGGTAGAAATGCATGATGAACCCTCGTTTCCCCTGTGGTGCTGCCTCGGCCATAAATATAGGCACGGTACATGATGACAAGCCTGAAGATGATGGGTGAGGTTAATGAAACATTTTACAGTACTTAGTACTCAAATGTTGTAAAATAAGAGAAGTTAAAAACTTTCCTGCATGAATCATTGCCCGTGTTGTAAAATTATTTATTAAAGCAACAAAGAAGGAATTTCACAATTACGGTATTAAATCAATGTTTGACTGGGTATAACTTGATGGCTCCAATCATATTTAAAATGAAAATTTTAATTTTGTTTTCAAAATACAAATACACATTGACAATAATAATATCAGTTTGGGGTTCACAAATTAAAGACAGTGTTTGTTTTGACATCAATTAAACCTTCTTTTAAAATGAAAATTTTAGTCTTATAGGTCCTACTCTTTTTTTTTTAATGTAGCAATTAATTTCTTTTTGATGCTTTGACTTGACAATATTTACCCAGTAAAGGTTGTTACCCCCATGATAGTGTTTTATATATCAATAAACATGTTTCCTATGATGGCGGTGATTCATAGAGTTGGATTTTAAAATCTCTTATGCCACAATCAAAAAACTGCCTTACTTGTAGATGTCCTCTTCCAATTGAAAAGGACAATACGAAGACAGTTACAGCAGTGGAATTAAAATTTGTACTAAACATGAGGCTACCGGAATGTTCGTCGTTCTTTGAGACAAAGAAGAACTTGTAAAAGAAAGTTATCAAACAGAAATGCATTCATTTGAAATTAAAGCCAAATGTTTGGGACAAATTTTATTTCACAGCTGTATGCATATTCTATGTTGGATGAACAAACAAAAAATGATCATTTTTATTACCTCCAGCCATTTGTTTTATCATAGCTGAAAGCGCCATCTACCAGCGAGGCAATAAACTGCCCTCCCGTAATAAATACATTGTTTAAAGTAACAAGGCGACCACGTATTTTCATTGGTGCACTCTCAGCTATATACATCGGCACTGTCATAGAAGCTAAACCTGTAAAAAGCGTTTAGGGAAAATCAGTAAAATTGAAATGTAAACTATAAGTAATTTTTTTTAAAGACTACCAAATAAGCCGTATGAATGTTCATTAAATATAATCCGACTCTGTTAAGTTGAATTCAATAGTAGTTACCTTATCAGAGTCCAGTTTTGTTGAGCGTTAATAGCTTTCGTGACCATCGCGGTCACTTCATCGGTTCGTCCAGTCCGAACCGACGAAGTGACCGCGATGTTCACGAAAGCTATTCACGCTCAACAAAACAGGACTCTGATAAGGTAACTACTAGTAAAGCTACCAAATTAGTTTAATTTTTATTGCTTCAAAAATTGGCATATTGCAGTTTCTTTACTGAGTTGAAGATCATGATCTACAAGCTCTTTTCTTTTTAATCAATCGTTCAGCCAAAAATCACCATGTAGATCGATCATAGAAAAAAAAATTATCGATTATCGAGTTTTGGTCGTGACTGCCGCAAATTGTTTAACCGAGTGTTGTTTTTAATCATCCCTGCATGAAAAAGCCATCAATAAAGAGTAAAAACCTCATTTCACAGTTTTTTTCTTGAAAAATCGGCAAATATTTGCGAATGACCTCTGCACGCTTGTAAACATTGGTGATAAAACATCATGGCGGCATTTCCAGTTTTTCCGACATCGATGTTTAGCGCTTTTAGCGGCAAAAATGATCGATCATGATCGATTAATCGGTCGGATTTTCGGTTGATTTACCGACCCGGAAATATTCCGCGATACCGAGCACTACTTGAAACCCTCGCTAATTTTTTTTTTGAAGATCTGTGGTGAGATAAATTGACTGCCATGCAAACTAGCTTGTGTCATTAAAAAGTAAAGGTACGGTATTCCAAATTAAATACAAATGATTTGTTCCCTTTAAAAAATAATTCAACGAAGATTTTTGAACACCTACCAATACCCGCACCAACTATTATTCTTCCTAGCAACAGCATTGTTTTGTTCATTGCCAGTCCGAGGACCATGGCGCCAGCAGTGAATATAAAACTTGCAATAAGTGTTGTTGGTTTCCTACCCAACCAGTCATTTAAAAACCCTCCCACCACCGCAAATAAAGCTGCGGCACCAATTGTCACGGACACAATAAGTTCTTGCCATACTGAATTCAAGTGGAACTGTTCTCGTATGATTATCATTGCACCAGACACTACTCCTGTGTCGTAACCAAACAAAAATCCACCAATGGCTGAGAAAAATGTCAATAAATAAACAAAGCATGGTGTTGTATGGCTCTGTCTATCGGCAGATCCAGGGACGATTTCGTCTTCGTTTGTTTTTGTTGAATGAGATTGCGACCCTATTTCTCGGCGATCAAACACTGCATTGTCTTCATCTTGTGAGGAAACATACGACTTCAAGGGTTCCTGGATGTGTCCGCCATTTCCGGATTTCAGCAACGGAGTTTTATCCGAATGCTTTCCCGGAGTAGGAGCGTCAGAATCCATCTCCGATTCACTCGACTCGTAAATTTCCATCAGCCACCATCACAGGATTTCCGGGTTCTATGCGCAATCGCAGATGTCTTCTGCAAAGTACGACACCTATCCGAGATGAGAGAGACTTCATTCAATACCCGACATACCAAAAACTCAGGGTCTCAGTGATATACATATGTAGAAAACATTGTGTTATTAAAAGTTAAAAAGAGCTAGCGGTACACCTTATCGCAAAGGAGGTGACCATTTCCAAAAAAAAAACAATTCACCAGTCGAATATTCGCTAATCATTTAAAATGTTTTCAAACATCTCGCAGTGTCAATTTAATTCATAAAGGCTTATAACTCCAGTAACTATACATGATATTTAAAACTCTATTATCAAATGCGAACCAGCGAACCTTTTTAAAAGAGGATGCAGTATGTCCTCTCGAATTTGTCAATTCCCCAATAACGTCCCTTTATTCCATTTCTGGATTCCATTCATCCTTTATATTTAAAGATACTCAGTTGTCTCCTTGTTAGTCACAATCCGGCGGCGTCAACATTCATACCAACTAGAAATATAATGTGTTGTATTAATTACACAGCCGCTACTGGTTGCAGTTGATTTAAAAGATATATGAAATGAGACGATGAAACCAGTATAAATATGATAAAAACAAGCCGAATTTTCGGGTCCAGCCCTAATATTCATGGCATCTAAAACAGAAGTGATTCAGGTAGCAGCCCAGTGACCCCCAGTGTATTTTTTCCTGGATTTGAAAGAAACACGTGTCAATGAAATTGAAGAACAGTCGCCTAATTTCAGAAATCCTAAATTGGGATGGCAGTATAAGAGAAAATACCTAATTTGGCGATTTTACTGAGTCCATAGGGATTTCTGTTAGTGAGTTATATTTGATTAGTAACCTGCTTTAGTGGCACGGCATTTGATATGCAAATTGTATTTTAGCTAAATTGTCATCCTACTCTAGAAAATTGAGCTCCATTAATTAACGCATATTTCATCATATGGTGTGAATGAACGTAAAATCATAGAAATCTGCGATCTTTCAGTCTGTCCTGACCCATTATGTCATTTTGACCAATTGTGTCATAGTTGGCTCATTTTTAGACGCAATGGGCAAGAATTAACACAACGGGTCAAAATCTACGTAATGGGTCATAACAACACTATGCCAATGACGATAAAACCAAAAGACACATTATATGAAAAGCCGTTGCCAGTTAAAAAAAGCGTGAATAGATAACTCATAGTTCATAGACAAAAGAGGACGACTCCGGTATTAAAATACTTTTTATTGGAAACTTAAAAGTTTCAAATAAAAAAATTAAAATCTCATTTAGACGTGACGAACTATGCGTCCCTCAGTTTTCTGTGCATAAGCTAAAAGTGTGGCGGGGTGTTTTTTTTTGACGGAACAAATGTCTTACAGCTGACTCGGGATCAAAATGCTATCTTTGCAAATAAGGAGAGCTCCCACCTTAAGTGAAGGAGGCTGGATCTATTTGTTTGGCGAAAAAACTAAAGTTTACGTAGGCCTACATTCTTTTTACTGTATTCATAAGATGACATTTTAAGAAAACAACAACAGGTGTTTCACAGCCGCTTCATATAATTGATTTATTCTTTAATGTATGAGTAACGTCATCTAAGTTTATCAAACTACGCATGACATCTAAATTATTCAAAGACTAACAAATGAGGCTAAATCAATAACACAAATGGAAAATATCTTAATAAGTTTATTCTAGGCGCGAAAAACATTAATTACAATCCCCTTTATTTAATAAATAATTTCACAACGCAAGTTAAAACTGAACCATTTTAATTTAAAAATTCGTGTTTTGTTTTGAAATTGTTGTCATAAAGACTGTTCACTGACAACCACGTATAGCCAACGTCAGTGTGGTTATTACACTGAGTTAGTACACCCCGCAATAAAAATGGCAGTCGCGCAATAATACGGACTTGCCCGAGGATTTTCTTTAAATTTGGCATAACGTCTTAATTCAGTTAACAATTATCCATAAAAAGAAAACATGCGCCTAGAGGATGTTTTTAAAACTATGATGTTTTGTTTGTTATTATGTAACCGCTTTATAATGAATAAAACAAAAATTGGTCCAGGGGTCACTGTCACTGAAAAGGCACAAAAACTTTATTAGGCTCGGGATGTTTGTGTTCCGAGTGATGCACAGGCACCAATATTTAAAAGGTTAAAATATGTTCGTCACAAACCTTAGAATAAAAAAAACAATAAACCTAAAAATGCTTGTCGAGTCTTGTATATTCTACACTTATATGGTTGTTACGCCGGACTGAACTTTGAATTTGACCGATCTTAAGATTCTGCAAGATGGCGCTTGACCATTCTTGGAATCCCAAGAACGGGCAACTGATCTTA
>JAOXYC010211461.1:0-11315 GCA_028565715.1 Phoronis pallida
TATCGATATTTTGAGAATATTAATAGGACAGTCATTATCTTTATAAAACACTTGAGCAGTTGGATTTCTTTCTTCTTCGTGTTGAAGGCCTCTCTTTTCTGAAAAACACAAATGATGGCATAAAAACAATTTCTTTTTAACCTAGGTTATTTCATATACATGAATGGCCTTTTGGGCCAATAAATTTGCAAAATAAAAAAAAATGGATTAACACTTGCTTTAATATAGAAAAGTGGTTCAACGATAGAACATTGATGAAAGATTTTTAACTGAATTTACAATAATGATGAAAACGCTAACTTTTTATCAAGAGCCAGACTAACTAGATGTTATTGAAAAACTACCACTAAAAGTACCACTTGCCTAGTTCATTCCTGAATTTCATCATTGTATCCTCGTTCCTAATTGAAGATGCTACATAAACCTCTAATGTTGGTTTCCATGACAATAACTGATGCAACACTCTCACACATGGCTCGTGTAATGCAGGGTCATAGGTCACATCTGCTGCCAACACAACATCTACATCGCCCAGTGAGTTGATAGTATCCAAATCACATGTATGCCAATCTAGCTCCCTAACGTAAATATCTGTTTTCTCTGTGGACCAATAGATGGAGTTTGCATCACCTCTGTCTGAAGCAAAGTCTGCTGTGCATTCATTATGGGAATCGGTATTCCTTTTTGTATTGCACATTTTATCATAATTGCTATGATTTGTATTAGTAGACTCCTGAATATCCGTCTTGCATGTCTTGTTTACATTTCTCTCAACGTTTGATTTCAAAGCTTTGAGGACTTGTTCATGGTGGTCTGTGAATGTATACACAGCAGGCTCACACTCCAGACAAATGGATAATCCTGTAAATCCTAATCCACTACCCAGTTCAAGAACTTTTCTGAAACAATATAAAATAACATGACGTTTTTGTTTTAATAGGAACCTCATATAAAATCATACGAAAGCAATTCAGTAGTAATCAAGCAAGTGAAGGGAAGCCATTCAAAAACAACAAATCATGTCAAAGTTTCATTTAAAGTTGAGCATTGTTGTAAGCATAACTCTATATGCAGTCAAATCAGTCTTTGATTACATTTCCAGTTTAGTTATAGCTAAATCGAACAAAAAAGTATCAATCAATTGGCGACTCGAGAACAGTGTTATTACCGGGTACACTCAATGCATTCGATTGACTAAACGGGCATATGGCCGCCAACATACGGGTCATTAAACCGCTTGATATAAGTGCAATCAGTGGACGTGTGCCCGGGTAATAACACTGTTCTCGAGTCCCCCATTGTGATAGCACATGAAACAAATAACATGAAAACAATAACCTCCCACATAAAATATGCCTGTTCTCAAATGCCCATTCCGCCAACCAAAACCCAGCCTGAAAATAAAATATAGAATCAATAATTTGTGAGATAAAGAAAAAAAATACCATGCAATTGTTGCCTTCAGTATCTTTCTAAGCCTGGACTATTTGGGACCAAAAACTCCAACTACCTACACAATGATACTTAATAACAACAAAGTTTAATGTTATCTTTTAAGATTCTTACAATAAATGACCAGATAGTTTGTGGTAAGCATTTAAAAGCAATTAATTTACTCACTGCCCAGGGTTGTAGTCCTGTAGTGCCATTTGATATAAGAGCTAGTGACTGTTCAATGGTGACAATGTTTTTATTCGGCTGAAATGGATAAGAATTAATAAATCAACTTGTTTTAGAAAATGTACTATCAATTAAACTTTCTGAATAAAGCCTGGAAGAAAAAACTTGGGGAAAACTAAGTATTTACACCCATGAGTATCTGACATGCTGGCAACGGTATCAAAACTGCTGGTATGTAACATACAAACTTTAATATTAAGTTTGCTTTGCTGGCCAAAGTGATTATTTGAAGACAGAAAAATACGGAACTTTTGACCGCTTGAAGTGCGGTTGTTCTACCTGTAGACTACCAATCGGCCTCAGATTTTCTGTCCATTTTTCACTCTACAGCCAGTATATATAAACTCCCCATTCCCGATGAGTGGCACTATACTGCCCCTACTTGCATGAGGTATTTTTTCAATCATCAGAAAAATTCCTCATTGAAGCGAGAAGCTGCAGTACAGCGCCACTAGTCGGGGAGTTGTATATATATACCGGCTGTATAGCGTAAAAATTGACAGAAAATATGAGGAAGATTGGTAGTCTGGAGGTAAAACAACCGCACGTGAGAGATACCTGGTTGAGGGTTCTGTATTTTTCTGTCTTTTCAAAGACAAATTTTACATTAGGAGATGATCGTTTAATAATTTTTGCAAGAAATTCTTAACAAAAAACCTACCAGTTTGTACGACTTGAAACATGTTTCTTGTGTTGAGTGGTTCTTATCAGTGAGGAGTTTTGAGAACTCTTCATACATTTCATCTATTATTTCACATCTTGTGTCTTCAAGCTGTAATTGACAAATAATACTTGAAGTTTTTGTGAGGTTTTCGGAGTAAATACAAGACATGAGAGATGAAGGTAAGGTTTGTGTATTTATTAGACACCTGTTGCCTGAATATACCATGACAAAAGAGGTTGAATCTGATGTGTGTTTTTTACACTGTAACAAAAAACTATTTTTACATGTAGCCAAACAAATAATCTTCACTTCCGGAGTAACAGCAGTCCCTCAATAATAACATCAATTTTTTCAAAAATTTCTGAAAAGTCACCTCTTTAATACATCTCTTCAGAAATGTTACACAGTACTTGTGACTAGGTGGATATTTGACCACTGTGCCATCGTGAACGGTCAACATCAACAATTTCTGCTGCCAATCTGTAGATGACCGACATCTGTGGATGATTTCCTGAAAATTTAAAAATATTAAAATGCACTATACATATAGACACCTATTGGGTTGGACTGGTGGTCGAATGGTTAGCGCACAGGATTGCGACGCGGGAGACCCGGGTTTCCGGCACCAGGTGGACTCTGAGCTTTCTGAAGTCCTTTACCACCCCTTAGCTCACTTGTGCGCAAATACTCAATAATGAGGCCTGCACAGTACCATATAGACATATTCAAGATCAACCAATAATTTCTAAATGAATGGAAATCATTATGACACATATTTTAATTTTTGGCTGATTTACCCTCTTGATAAATAATTTATTAAATTACTGGACATTGCCTAGGCTCACACAAATGCCCCCAAATTTTTGAAAGTTACACAATAAGTACAAATATCTTGCATAAACACAGTTTCCAAGTTTTTCAGAATTTTCCATTTATCACTCACTTCTCAAACGTCAGCTAGACCAACCCCCCACGATTTTAGAATTTCATAGTAATTTGCGCTCATGGGTCACTTTATAAGCACACTGCATAATTGTTGGAATTCCTAAAATCATGGGGTGGACATTTTAAGTGAGCCATGGATGCTAACAACAAAATTTAAAAAAAAATGATGCATAAAGTAGCCTATGTACCTCCCATGGCATTTGGCTTGTATTGCTCATACACAAGAACTGTCGGTTGATGTTTGCTTCAAAATTGTGTTCCATCAAATCAGTCATCGTCAAACACTAGAAAAATAAAGAACAAATTATGCACTACGGCACAACAATCATGTCTTAAATCCACTCACTATAATGTTGATTTAAATGTTTTAATGCTGGCGATAAGCCTAAAAAGGTAAATGTTTTTGTGTCAGTCTGGGCCCCATGCCCCCATGTTATTGCTTTCTAAACTTTAATCTGTACTCTGTTCCCCAAAGCTAACAATTCACACACTAGCGCATCTGCATGGTTTAATAATTTTGCTTCATCAGTGGAGAATAGTAGAGGGTGCGCCTAGAGGAACTTGAAGATTTCCATTTGTTTTTTAATTTTAAAAAAAATCTTCAAGTTCCTGTGGGTGAGCCGCTGAACTCGGAGGTCAATGGTTCAAGCCTAGACTGAACTCCAACTCCTTCGACTCAGGTCGAGGAACTGTAACAATCACAGGAGGTCTTCCGTTTTTACCGAAAGTAGGAGATTGTATTTAATCGCAGTGCTTTAATCAACATATACTTAGCGATACTGTACTTGTCTTGATTATCGCATTTGGAGAACAGATCATCGTTTGAGATGGGCTGTGGGAGAAACTTGAGTTCAAGTCCAGCCAGCAGGCATTTGTGTGCCTGGACAAAACAGTACAAGTCGAATAAGTTGGTCCCTCGTATAACTTCCGTTATTTAGTCATCGACTGAATGACGCAAATAAACGAGGGACCAACTTATTCGACTTGTACCGACAAAACTCTTCACCCAACTTGTCTGCATCCACCCAAGAGAACAAATGGTACTTGGTTTCCTAGGCTAGGAAATTGGTGGTTATACAAAACAAGTCATTTTTCTGATTTTCAGTTTCACATGTTGTTGAATGTTGACATTGAACAATCAACATGTTGAAAGAGTTTTTGGCTATGAGTTTTCAATTTGTGGGTTAGCTTCGTGGACCTGAACTTCCTTACTATACTCATACCAAAAATTATTAACTTGTCAGTCATTAAAAGTAGTTTCATTAAACCAGAATTTGAGAAAGGTCGAGGATTTTAACAAAATCTCCACACTCAACAAATTAATTTTGAGGTCTGCTACAACTTCCGCTGCTGAGGATTTTGCATTGTGGGTAAAATATTCGTTAGACTAATTTTGATTCGATAATTTTCCAGTGTTCATGACTCTCGTCCAATCACAAGTCGTTACACATAGTTTGTTCGGAAAACAAATATTGTTTGGGTACGGAGTTGAGACGAAGAAATGTAAGTAGAATAATCTATCTAAATCCCCCTCATCGGATATTTTAGATTCATAGGAACAGTACAAATACATTCTTAAACCTACTTAGCGAACTTTTATTGCGTTATTTGTTCGTTTTGCCAGAAAACAAGATTGGTTTTAAACCGCCGGCTAGGTGTACTTTTCGCTTTCCTATCGATCTTTTTGTTACTTTCGTATTACTAGGCTACATTCACTGAAAACCGCAACATATATCTGTCTTTCAAACGCAGAAACGTGTATTCCGTATACCTAAAAATCACGATCATTTGATTTGTTTCACATCCGTAAGGCTGCTAACAAAAGTAATCTTTTCCTTGTCAGGCAGCAAATGTCGACAGGGTGCGCTATTCCATTAAAAATAATGTCTAGAGGATTTTACAGTGGTTTAGCAAAAGAAACTCGTTTAAAAATTTTCCATTTGACAGAGGGAGTTGTTGTGGAACTTTTCGCGTTAATTATATATATGTGACGATGCGCGTGAATTTCATTGACTGAATAACGGGAAACCACAAGATTTTCGCGAGTCGTCATATAATAGATAATCACCATTTTCGCTAATAGCTGTTGAAATGATGTTTTTTCTGACTGTATTTTTTGATGCGTCATCATTTGGTACAAGTCGAATATAGCGGTCCCTCGTTAATTCCCGGCGTTATTCAGTCAGTGTGTTTTATTTGACTGAATCGGTATTTGCCATGCGAAATTGACTTTCCTATGTGTCAACAAGTAAATGAATAATATGACATTGTTTCAGGGCTAGAAGCCGCAGTAAAAGTCCTGTGGCTGTCAAGAAAAAGGGAGCAGATACCAAATCAAAAGAAAGAGGACGCGACAAAAAGAGGAGGAGATCTGCCTCTAGTGGAAGCAGGTAGACACTTGACTTGAAGTTATTTGTGACTGATCATTTGCATTGAAATTATAATAATCTTTGCATCATTGACCAGCGACCACAGTACTGAATCACTTACATTAAAATTATATATAGTTGAAAATTAGATAGGTGTACGTCATATAACATTTAAAAAAAAACATTCAAAAAAAAGGTCAATTAATTGTAAATTGCAAAAACGCACTGTAATATCGTTCACAGGTTATTCCTTTGCAGATAATGAGAATTCTGTTTCATTTTACTACACATCCTCACATTTCCAACCTATTTGTTTCAGTGACTCTGGTAGTTCCAGCTCAGATTCCAGGTCGAGTTCGTCAGGGAGTTCTAGTAGTGGCTCAGGCAGCAGTTCGGGAAGGAGCGGGTCTAGTAGCTCCAGTAGTGGATCCTCATCATCAGGGAGTAGGTCACCTACACGCAGGAAGTCACGCAGGTATTTGCAGTTTTATGGGGGGGTTTCAAATACTCCGGATTCCTATTCTAACAATGTAATTGTTTTTTTAACCACATAATTAAGTGTTTCATTGTTTGAAGGTGCGTATAAACTTATTTACTTTGTATGTTGAACTGCTCAGAAAGACTTTCTTTATTTTAGTGTTTCTACATCAGAGTTCACCAACTTTACATTGCGCTGTTTTAAATTTGAACAGGGCTTCTTGAACTGTTTGTTATTCACTTTGATTACAGGCAAAACGTGTTATATTGACTATGCACTGTTACATTGAAATAACAGATTTATGAGTTTATACTGATGAATATGATTATGTCCAGATCATAAGCAGAAGAAATAACACGTAATGAGTTTTGATCAGAAAACACACACATTTCCTGAACAGAACTCATTGCATCATATTTTTTGTGCTGAATGTATCTTGTTTGTAATTATATCAACTATACTAGTGCCAAGTATGACTTCACATTCATTATAGCCTTTCCACCTGGCATTCCATTCATTTCTCAACTGTACTCTTAGGTCCAGGTCAAGGTCGGCTAAACCCAGGAAGAGGACACCAACTCCAAAACCCACAAAAGTACACATAGGTCGACTAACGAGAAATGTCAACAAAGAGCATATCACAGAAATATTTGCAGTCTATGGGACGGTTAAAAGTGTAGATATGCCCATAGATCGCTTACATCCACAGTTTACAAGAGGATTTGCATACGTTGAGTATGAGAAAGCTGAAGAAGCTGAAAAAGCTGTTAAACACATGGACGGAGGTAAGTCTTCACATACCATATTCTCCCTAATAAGCGCCCCTGCCCCTATAAGCGCCCCCCCAGCTTTTTTCAGACTTTGCTGGAGTAAGCGCCCCCAGTGCGTCTTAAATCATCACCAACTTACCTTGTATTTCTGCAGTAAACTTTTGAGTTTTTCAAGCAATTCTTGAGGGCCCTCACCCGAAACCTGACAGCAAACATATTTTTTGTTACTAACATGTGTTTTGAATAAAAAAACCTGTTCCTTGAGTGGTCTATTTTATTTAGTTCAAGTCTAAACCCCTTTTTGAAAATGAACACTTCCATTTGCTTGATTAATTGGACTTGTTCATTATTAGAGAGGTGTGAAGCCTGCATGAATTCTGAAAATTTCTTTCAAATAAGCGCCCCCCTATCAAATGAATTTTCCAAGCTAGTTTAGTATTTAGAAAGTTTCAATTATTCCAAGTCAGTAAAAAAGAAGGTGCTGAGTATAACTTTAATGTGAGTGAATTTACCAACTTGGATTAACCTAAATTTCTATTAAAGTAATGCATCTCCAGTCCTTGAATCTATTTAGATGTTCTTTGTTGTTTAAGTTAATAAATAAGAAAGGTTTGGTTTTGCCTTTTACTTTGTAATTTTTGTCTAACAGGTCAGATAGATGGTCAAGAGATTACAGCTGCTCCAGTCTTAGCACCCAGAGTAAACCGACCTCCACCCCGTAGAAGTCCCATCAGGAGAGGTCCTCCTCCCAGGTGGGGCAGACAATCACCACCACGATATAGGAGGAGGTGTGTATTGTTTAATACCCCGTAGTCATAATATTATTTATATATAGTTGAAAAATATAGCTTGTGTTTGTTTTTCAACTTCTTTGATTTATTGGGCTGCACTCGTCTCAATGTAAACTCAAATATGTTGAAATATGAAAATGATATTCACTGTATGAGAACACAAACATTTTGTAGAATTTCCTAATGAGACCACGAGTTTTAATAAGTACATTTCAATAAATTGATAAAAGTTCTTGCATGTTTTCATATGTTTCTTGGACTGTAGACGATCTAGTAGTACAATGTAATTACATTATTCCCAGGTCTCCGCCAAGACGTTCTCCACCTCGTCGCTCGCCACCAAGAAGAAGGAGCCGGACTCCACCACGCAAAAGGTCAAAGTCAAGGTCAGAGTCTCCCGCTAAGAAACGTGGCCGTAGATCAAAGTCAAGCTCCAGTGATTAGAAGGACATTTTCTATGCAATAAATGGTGGGACTTTGTATCTGTGAATTCCGGTTAACAACTGTTGGTAGTGAGGATGGTGACGAATTGAAGGAAATCACATGTAGAAAAACATTAACAAATCATCAAGCCTGGCCAAGGCATGGATTACTAATAACTGACACCAAAAGGCACTGAAGCAAAACAAAGTGAAATGAAGGTTTTTCCAGTTTTCTTATGAGAGTATGAAATGCAGGGTCAGGTGACCTTTTTGGGGTTATTGAATTTTCCCGATTGACCTGGGTCTCTTTAGGTCAAGTGAGAGATTTTGATGATTTTTTTATGACATTTTGGTAATGTAGATTAGAATATTTGTTTTAAAATGTGTAAATAGATGTCTTTAATAAATGTTTTTGTAAAGCATTTTAATTTTGTTTTTGAAGCTCCTTTAAATTGCGGTGTTTAACACAAAAATCTAACTATGACACAGGTGTTCAGTTGAAAACTTATGTCCAGTTTTAAGAAAGCTTATAGTGGTTTTTAGCCACTAAAAATTGAATTTCTTTCAACTTTTTAATTAAGAATTCATAATTAGACAACAAAAGTTTTCCGCACAGTTACTGTGATTGAAGTTGAATTTTGTGTAATGGCAGCAACTTTAAATTGCTTGAGTCATTTGAGTTGCCCTCTAAAATCATTTGTAAAAACAGTGCAAAGTAATCAATGCTCAATCAGTTTAGTTAATTGGTTCATTTGAGTCAATATCAAAAGCCCATGTACTGATTTCTTTTTGGGTCTATTGAACACATGTTAATGACTTCTATCACTTGATTGGTTGAAATATTGAAAATAGGCCAGGTTCTAACATGACAAAATTAACCTTTTACCTTGGGCTATTGATTTTTGGCACTGGACACAAACTATTATCCATTATTGTAACAATAGTATGTCTAACAATTAATAAAGGGCTGATAATCAATATTGAATATTTATGTCAGTACAGTATTTCTTTAGATAAAAAACCTTTCACTCTTTCCATGAAATACAGATTTTTGAATTATTAATTTTCTGAAATCAAATATTAGTGGCGGGGTTGTTTATAGTTTACAATTTATTGTCGTCTGTTCAATAAGAGATCACATGTCTGTTTCATTGTCTTTGTGATGTATTGACTTGATGAACTGGGCAGGTATTGAAATGTTTACAGTAGACAGCCTCAATGGGATCTTTGATTATTGAATCTGATTGAAAGTTACTAATTCAGCTGCTGAGTCATATTGAATTCTTTGGCGAGACTGGATGATGTGATGAAGAAAATGTACTGTAAATGTAACTGACTTGCATGTAAGTTAATTTAACTTTCTTTAAAGTCATACATTGCTACTTACGAATGTGAAATTATCAACCATTGAATGAGGCCAATTGCGTTGAAATTGTTGTTACAAATTGCATCCTCACATTCATCTCAACGAATAACTACCTTTGCTTCTTCCAGAAATCTCTTTACAGGCCGCCTATGTGACTTGATGAATTATCTTGACGGGGCATCAAGATAACTGAGATCAACTGTAACGTATTAACTTTGCGTTTTCCATAAAGAATGAACTGGTAGTAACACAAAAGAAACAGATGAAAACGTCGTATATCAATAATTGATAATTCTACATTCGTAAATAGCATTGTGTGCATTTAAATGTCATTTTGTAAGACTTTTGCACACACTATCATGATAAACCTTTGTTTGCTTTTGATTGAGCTGAATCTTGATATCTGATTATTTGCAAATAATGAACTTCCTGTAAATTATAGCCAGGGCAGTGTTTTATTTATGAATTTGGAATGTTTTTCACTTATAAATTCAAATGTAGTTTTGCAAATTTTCTAGATCTGCTTGCTCAAAGCAATGAGCTCAAAGCTTCAGTATCATTAAACACGGAAAGTATCTTGGCCTTGATTTTCCAAACTTGTGTTATGATTAACGCAATTAGTATTTCCAATCAAAATTGTAACTTAAAGAAAGCAGGAACTACATTTTTGTCATGCAGGTACATGAAGACATTGAATTTACACTTAGTAGCCATTCTTCTCAAATCATCTTTTCGTTTTAAAGCACAAAACCATTCAGCATGGAAAATATTGACAAACTGAAAGACAAGCCTATGACCAGTCATCACAAGGAAATCTTGAGACAAAACAGAGTTCTTCTAACAGATGACATAGACCCTGAAATAGTGTGTAACTATCTTCTGCAAGATGGGCTTATAAGCCCACATATCTATGATGAGGTTCTTGAGAGCCGAGTGACGAGGAGGACTAGGAATTCATATCTGTTGAATATCTTGGAATCGAGGAGTGATGCAGCGTTTTACTCTCTCATGAAAGCTATCAAGGAGGGTTCTGGTCAGAGTTATATAGTGAAGAAGTTGGAGAGGGATGATTCCAATAAAAATATCCGTAAGTTTTTTATTATAAATCACAGAACCTTTGTATGTTCTTATTTGTATATGGATATCTTGATATGTAGATGAGGTGCACTCACTATGTAGCCTTTTAGCATAGGTTTGTACTGCAAAGAAAAGTGAGCCAAAACGTCATTTTTCTTTCAAATACAATTTTTTCAATGTCTGTGAAACCAAATGTTAAGTTTAC
This sequence comes from Phoronis pallida, assembly GCA_028565715.1. Classification (NCBI taxonomy): domain Eukaryota; kingdom Metazoa; phylum Phoronida; family Phoronidae; genus Phoronis; species Phoronis pallida. Next base: position 10,768 of record JAOXYC010211461.1, read on the forward strand.
AATTAATTCCAATTTTTCACCATGGTTCTTATTTTCTCTAGGACCCAAAGTGAAACTACGACAGTCCAACAGCCTGCCTAATGTATTCCCAGCCAGACAGCCTGTTACTAGGAAGTTATCAGTGTCGGATTTGAAACCAGCTTCAGAAGAGAGTGAAGGGAGTTCTTCATCAGACTCTGATACAACTACTAGCGAGAGCAGTGATGAGGACGTGGAAGATGATGGCTTCATGGATGATGACCAATATCTGGTGAGTTTTAAGAAGTTAAAAAATGCACAATGAAATTTTTGTTCAATCTGCTATTTGAGTAAAAGATTGTAGCTTGCTTTTAATGACACACTATTTCAGAATAGATTATTCTTTTTTCAAAAAAATCAAAGTCTGTTAAAGGGGGTCACAGTTCTGTCAAAGTCGGGTTGGACACAGATTCGCTGTTTTTAAACTAGCGCGTTTTGTTGGCTAATTTTTGATTTAAACTAGCGCGTTTTGTTGGCTAATTTTTGGCTTGAAATACTCATATTGGTGTGCTCTTTCATATTCAAAAGAA
>JAOXYC010211572.1:0-11311 GCA_028565715.1 Phoronis pallida
CTGAACAACTCACTCTCCTAGTAAGGAACTTTTTATTATTATGTTATCAGGAGAGTATGAACAATTTATTCCATCATGAATATTCCTAATGCAAAATTAACTGTTTGAAAAAAATCTGTTTGTGATTAAAAAAATATAATTACTTATCATTATTGATGATGCAAATTAAAAACGCGCATTTAAAATGACAACAGCAATTAAACACACCACAAGTTCAAATCCCTATAAAAAATGCACCTAACAAATACTTACAGTCATCCTATTGAGAGGGCCACACAGAAGCAGGGAAAAGACATGAGACACAATAGGTTACATTTAAAGCACAAGGGGATTACACATTTGAAATAGATGTCACGTCAATTAATTTAATGATTACCAGTCACAGAACAATCAGTTTGACCATAATTAGGCTTAAACTGAATATTTTTAGAAACAACACTGTGTGTTACAAGAAAACAAAGAAAAGACAATTGACAACAATTAGGCCACAAAGCATCTAGAATAATGTGGACGTTTAACACATTTTTAGTAGAAATAAGAGTAAGAGTTTGTTAGCCTGCGGTTTTTAAACACAGATACATAGACATTTTGAAGATCACAGGGTCCATTCCACGCAGAATCTTACAACAAGATATTCATTTAAAGTCAGGTTTCTCAAAGCCTGCCTAATAACAATCTCAACTAAATGTGCAGTTCTTATCAAAGGAACTTATTTCATTTTGCAGCTCAGAATCTTACCAATAAAAATTGTCCAGTTTCTCATTATTGAATTTTTGTTTGTAAGACTCTGTGACATGGTTCCCTGATCAGTCTACCTGTCAATATATCAATACATACCTGCTCCTTAAACTACAAAATAGTCGTTCTCCAGAGGTATGCTCCTTAACAGCTTTTTCTAGTAATGTTGTATTACCTTCCATTATCAGGGGTACAATGCCAGAATAGTGCTCATACATATCTGCAAGAATGAAACATTATCCATAAATAGTTTCTCATTCTTTTCATACATTTAGGGAATAACAGTGTCACGGTTATGTTGCAGTCATATTGAACTGTATAATAATTTCAATGAAAAATGTCAATAAAACTATCTTTCAAATTAAATCGTATTTTTAGTACAAATATCAAAGTTGATTTATTTCATAAATCTTCCAACTTTACTGTTTTAAAGGATTTTTTCATCTTATTTCATTAATCAAAATAGAAGCAAGAACTATGATCATTAATCTATAATTTCTTTCATATCAATTAATTTCAAATGATAATCCATAGCATCAGTTATAACTAAGTAACTAAGGTTACCTGATAAATACAGTCTAAACTCATCATTCTTTATAGACTCAAATGCTGTCTGTCCCCGTACACTGCGTCCATGGACATCACAGCCCCACTCAATCAATAACTGGAAATATAGAGTCAGAATGTTAAAAAAGTAAGACTAGTCTAATTTCAAAGTAAATAGAAATCATCACTCACCAAATATTTTAATGAAATAGTGAATTATACAATGTCTGAACTACCACAAACAATGAACCAACTAACTTATTAACTACTTTTGAGTGGTTGGTTGCATACTTGGTAGTTATCGGTCAGAAGCCATTTTAAAACGCCAATGGACGTGGAAAAATTTCAGCAGAATCGTTCGACAACAAGATTCATGTGATCTCTGACACCTTAGCTACCATGCTTTCTATCAGCAAAAAGTCTAACTAAACCCTGTTTTGTTCAACATTCGATTGAAAATGGGAATTGAGCTATTTTATCCAAATTTTAACTTCCGGTGTATACGATGAACTTTGCTTAACTTCAAACGTCAATGGACGCGGAAAAACTTTCACCGATACCCCCAATATTTTGCACAAATAAGGCAATGTATGTGCTTTCAATCCCTGGCTATCGACAAATATTGGGAGTTGTCTCCCCTTTCTTAAATTCCTGGGGGAAGCCCCATCACTGTACATTTCAGACGGGGGAATCTCAGACAAATTTAACGCATGCGCAGAGTCGATGTTTGATTTTTCTGGAGTTGTATCACATTGAATATCATCTTTTTGGACTAAGAGATTTCAAACTTAAAATAATCATAGCAAGCAAAAATATTGTCTTATGGCACACATTCTAGTATTACTTACATGAGCAATTTTCCGCTGCATTCCTTCAATGGCGCTAAACAAGGGTGTGAAACGGAAGTTATTCTTCACATCAATATTGGCACCATTTTCCAGCAGATATTCCACTATTTTCTACAAAAAATCAAGCAAACCATTAACATTAGGTAATTAGATTTGTCCAAATATTTAAGTCAAATTTAACATCTTCGTGAGAACTTCTATTCTACGCAAAATAGTATATATCAAGAGATCTTAACAATTAATAAATTATTATCAATGTTAATAAGTTATTTTCAAACCCATGTTCAATGAAGAATAACCAATCGCCAAACAAGGAGACTCCTAGTGATATTTCTCCAACAAATACTTGAATAAAAAATTTAATACAATTTTTTCATCAATACAGACTTACAAAGTTCCCCACTCGACAACCCCAATGCAATGCTGTGCTACCAGTACTTGGTTCCTTCCCATTGATAAAAGATGGCGATGTCCGGAAAAACACAACCATACGTTTGATTGTTTCAAACTCCTCATCTTTGGCAGCCCGTACAAAGATACGATGCCAGCCCACATGGTTTCCAGGGAATACTTGGTACAGAAATTCAATGCCTGCTTTCAACTGCTTGTTCCGAGACTGACTCTCAAAAAACACCTAGAAATACATAGATTTTTGAATTATAAAATGTGTCATGTATTTTTACTAGGCAAGCTTAGTAACGGTCACAAGATTTCAATTACAGTATTCCATCAAATAGCCGATTATTTTTTAACTAATTAATTTTTTTTTATGAATTTGCAAAGTTGTGTTCTAACAAGCACACATTACATCCCATCTAAACTATGTTAATGCAGTGATTGTGTCTAGAAATGTTATCAACAACAAATTTTTTGATTCTATACTCTTTCAGGGTTCCTTAATGTAAGACAAGCTTAATTTCCCAGAATTCCCCAGGCAGCTGAAGTTCCAACAACCAGGAGACTTGGCCTTTCCATTGAAGAATAACTTATTATGTAACTGACCACTGAACAATAAATCCCAACTTACATCATATTGTGGATAATGTCCAGGATTCACCTCAACCATATCATATAGGCGAAGACGTAAGATCTTCCTTATTGGAGCTGCAATAAAAGCCAGTAGTTTTTAATATTCTTTTTGGCCACATCAACAGAAAAAACAACATTTTGTTTGAGCAATAAAAAAACCTTGAAGAAAAAAAATCTATTTATAAAAAAGAAAACAATCTTCTATAAAAAACTAACCAACAAAACATGGCAGTGAATGATGCACTTTGCAGACGATGACAGAAAATAAATGGTGAGACCAAAGTATCAGTATTCGTATAATAAAACAAATATGGATCGCTTCCTTGGGCAATATCAGGTTCTATGGACCTTGTGAGCCCTTAGGCAACATCGCTTTACCTTCGTCCATAGAACCAGATAACTGGATATTGCCCTCAGAAGCGGTCCATATTCGTATAATACTTTACAATGTGTACCTTTTACAAAGAAAATCATAACTTACTTTTATTTTTAGCAGTAAAGTCATCAATATACTCCCCAGTATCTTTGTTCCGGAGTATAATCTTACGACCTTCTGCACAGATTTCTTTATCTGTGCTCAGATAAAATCCAGAACCATTAGTCAGATTCTAAAAAGGAAACCAAAATCTAAACTTACAGAGAAACACCTGATGAATTTTGATAAATGGATAAATCAGCCAGCCCTATGTTAAGATAAAACCAAAGTGTGTTTTCTTCTGGCCAAACTCACTACATTTTGAAGACAGAAACATTTGGTCCTCTTGACAGGGAGTCAAACCTAATCTCCTATATCCATACAAGTGTACAGAATCACTACAATACCAAGGACCTTAAGTTTTCTGTGCAATTTCAACACTGTAGAGTAACGTTGCGTAGTTTTAAGAAACATACCAGGTTGATAACCATAGAAAGACATAGATCATTTATGGTCAGGTTCCTTGGTACTTTCATTGTGTCGAACCTCAGAGCTATTCTTTCACGTATACTCTGGTGCACCTAAAAAAGAAGGAGAAAGTTATCTGACATCGTTTTATATCAAATTGTCTTAATTTATTTGTAACTTCTATAAATACACAAAAAGCTGCATTACACTTTCCCATTCGTACCTGTTTCTGTACTGTCATCACATGATCAACCCACTCTTGGCAAAAGTCAAGGTCAAACTTGGTTTCAAGGACTTTCACAGCTGAAATAGAAAACAGATTCTATGGTCAATCTTAACTAAATAAATCTAATTTTCAATTATAGAAGATACAAGAAAAGAAGATACAAGAATTCGTACAGGTTTCAAACACAAATAAGCTCAGCTCATATGCAGCATAATAGCTAGGATTTTTTTTATTACGAGTTCAAAAATTTGTTTCATATTACACAATGATATATTGACTTTGCAGGCTGATTGGTCGATACATGCAATTATTATTACGATAACTTTGCAACAGATAAGTTTCCTCTAACGGCAGAGATAGAGAATGTTCTTGATCTAACAGACCTATGACACAATTAGGTTGTTTGACAAACCTTCTTTATGATTTTCCATGTCCTGTTTTATGTCTTTTTTCCTCTTCAAATCTTGCATGTTGACTACTACTGGTGGGAATTCTTCCAGTTGTAGAACACATTCCCTGATCAGCTGATGTAGAGTTTTCTGTTGAGAAAAAAAACGTCATATGATCCCTGGCCGATATATGAATAAATGGTACTTGTTTGTTACTGTAGGCAATGGTAACTTCTAATAGTTGATTACTCTTTTGAATAGCTGTTTAGTTCCCAGTATGAAGACTAAGAGAAATTTTAAGCATCGAGAAGCAAGGGCAATATTTCCATTGTACAAGAATCATTGATGTTTACAAGCTAGGTAAGTAAGAATGCACACTGGTTGGTCATTTTGTTGTCCTGGGAGTTTGAATTATTGTTTCCGAAAGTCTTCAAGGTTTTTAACAGTCACATTGTTGGGCCTGTTCGAAATAAAGTGTTCGCAGAAATATCATGAACATCAAAGTGACTGTTGTGATAGAAGATTGCTGATCCTAACAAAAGGGGGAGTTACTTACCCTGCGGTTGATGACTGCACGACACTGTCGGTACTTGTAAGCGATCATGAAGAAATAACAAAAATATGCACACACCGACAAAGGGTCAGCCTACAAAATATTATTCAGATTAAAATCTATCAAATTTGTTCAACTAAATATCAAATTGCTCTTCACATTGACTCATTATCATAATTATACTTTGAAGTATCATAAAACTTGAGATGAAAACCAAGTATAACACAGGATGTGCATTATTTTCCAAGTGAATGTGTGTATGGGGTGTATGCAGCATTAGTTATGTTTGTGAGATTTGCAGACTAAGATTGTAAATCGCATTGTATTAGTGTGTATAAAGGTTGAGTCGCAGCGTTTTGAAGTAATTTTACTGTGAAAAAATTGAAAGGCTGACACCAACTTTGTCCACAATGCAAATTCCAATATGGCAGACATATCACTAGCCTTTAGGTAAGGATTATCAAAACAAAATGTGAATTTGTAATGCACATAAGAAATAGATCTCATATTCAAGTAAACAATTGATCAAAAACATAAACAGAACAAAAATCATCCCTCCAAACTGTTTCGCATTGATAGTTTTCTTTCCAGATCCTGTTCCTAAAAACAATGTAAAAACTTACCTCGACCAAATCAGCAGAATCAAATGGTGTTTCACTATAAAACATTTTCTCAGCAGTTCTAAGGCACAAGTTTATAGTCCATCTAAAATTTTAAAAAACACGTACCAAATTTAAGGTTTGAGACATATTAACAATATTTTGGGTTAACTTAATACCTTGAAACATTTTATTATTTAAAAAATGTTATCATAGCACTCTGTGATATTGTTTTATTTGATGGTGTACGGTCCAGGTTTTTTAAGAAACAGATAAAACCAATCACATTCTCTATGAAAGGTATAAAAAGATATTGTTCCCGACCTCCTGTTTTGATGGTAAAAACATAATTCACTTATAAGCACACAGACTTGTTTGAAAATTTAAACGTTTCCAGCCTCATTCTGACAACAATCAGTCTGATCAAGACCATCAGAATCACTGTGGCTAATCACATGACTTCAAACCACGAAAAATGGCTGCTCGACAGAGAGAAGCGATGAGAATTCTGACGTAAGCAAGTTCAGTTTTCATCTGTGGCTCAAAGTAGGTATCCTAAGCGATGTAGAAATAAATTATTTGTGGTATTGTGTTCACTTTAGCCCACCAAAATCGATCGTGCTTGCCAAATTTGCTAAAACATGTGGTGTTCAGGTCTTGTTTTAGCTTTTCCGGGGATATTACGCTAAATTTGATATAGAAATGTGAACAGTACTGTTTTGTAGTGCTTAGGATACTTTTTGTTATGTTAATTCATATAATAATGCAGCTTTTCCTTCAAAATTTGCCAAATTTCACACGTTGTCCTTCATTTCTCGTCAATGAAAGTCACATGATTAGTCACAGTGAGAATGATGGTGGAAATGTTTGAAGTCTGAGATTAGCCTGTCTGACAATATGAAATGAAGCTTTAACGTTTTGACGATTCTTTATGTCCACAGACATTTTGCTTGGTAAATCTACACTGGTTTCGTTCTTCATCTTACCTATCATTGAGCAAAACTTCAGTTGTAAACGTATCAGGTATAATTGAGTTGACCAGAGCACATAACACACGACTGTCTACCAGGTCATCAATACTCTGAAAACACACAACATGAATACCAGACTTTAGGTACAAACTGCTTAATAAATTATGTATATTTTTAAAAACAAACCAAAGAGAAGCTGTGAAAAGGGTTTGAAATGATTACATTCACCTACCATAGGCCAATAACAAGTTGGTATGAGCCAAAAGAATAATCTAATGTCATCAACATAATATACACGTTAAATTCACATCCAAGCTCAATAAATTGAAATAACTTAAATTAATAAATTAAAGTAAATATTCTAACATTAACACCAAATGAATCTCAGGCTGAGAAGTAAACGGCCGTCTTTACTAATTGACTCTAACTTGTCCAGCGTTCAACTGAGTAAAACTGCACTAAATTCAGACAAAGACGTCAACTAATTAACATTAAATTACCAGAACTCGTAACCTCCTGCCTTCCCATGTCATTTGTAAGTGGGTATTGACTATCTCCAGTATACAGTCATCAGGAGCCGGGTAATTCTCTGGGTTACGACGGTTTGCTTTAAACTGCTTACAGTACTCAGAACCTGGGAAGGCCTCATAATCATCCATTGGACTAGGACTCTGAAATGTGAGACTGCTAATAACATTCCTGTTTTTTTAACTGCAAACATTCTTATAAATCCTTTTAATACTGGGCTTACAGAAACATGACTAGCGTGGGGCCCATGCAAGTACGTTGTTATGATAAATTATCAACTATTTGAAAAGATTTGAAATTCGAGTAAAGTTCTTGAAATGCAAAATTTGACATTTTTCAGTTTGCATTGTTGTCTAAAAAGACATTCATTGGAAATTGACAAATACAGCTTGTAAATTAATAATAATGAAAATGTCGGAGAATTAATTTGGTATAAAAAACACCAGAGTTTCTTAACAACAAACTTTGACCAAACAACTTTAATTGTTAAAACAAACAAAAATCAACCTTATAATTGGATATTCAAAGTGTCGGTGCATTTTTTATTGAATAACATCTTGCCATTAACAAATAGTATCATGATACTTACTGGGTCCACTACTTCTTCACGTTTTGTAGAGGAAGCACCAAACCCCGAGAGTAGAGACTGTTTGGCTTTATACTTCTTCTTCTTCTTTGGTGGTGCATCTGGAATCCACTGTAACACACAATTGTATAAATTACATCATCAGGAAATCTGACGGGGACAGCAGGTGGATTATTGCTTTTAAATCAGTAATGGCAGTCTGGACATCAGTTTTGAATTAACAATGACTGACTGACTTAATCCTCGTTGAATAGGGGGCAGTGACAACTGCTCTCCACCGGACTCTGTTTTGGGCCGTGGTCACACACAGCTCATGCCTGTTTTTTTGAAGCTCTGAGATGGTGGTGCATTACCAGGATGTTGGCGGTCAAAGGTTTCTATTTAGATCTTACCCGGCCAGGTATCCCACAGTGTATTTGTCAGGAGTTCTATCAACTGAACAATACAAATCAAAGGTATTTTAAAATGATGTTTACCCAACATTGTGTTTTGAAAATGGGTTGTTAGTCACTAAATCTGAACATGGAGATGGTGTTTTTGTAACTAGTATAACTTAAAACAAATAAATCATTTACCCTGAATGGAATTTCTGTGAGAACTTTGTCATCATCACTTTGAAGATATTCTGCCCTCTCCCATAAAAACCATATATCATGACTGATCAGTCGCCATAGAAACTCAAACATCTGCAAAATAACAATGGTGGTAGCTAAAATGTGACAAAATTTCAGTGTTTTAATAGTCAAAAAACTTTTATTTCAGATACAGAATATTTGATTAGAAATGTGTTGAATTTGATCTATTAAACAATACTCCAGAATTTAGAAGATATTTCCATTTCAGATGTTGCCTGTATTCTCCCATATATTGAAATATTGATGTTTTTTAAGACAGACAATTACAAATCAATTTTCAAATATTTTTTTATCGTACACACCCGGGTATGAGCCCTGTTTTAATAAAATCTCAATATTGTGGTAATAGGTGAATGCATGTAACATAAAAGCACACTTGGGGAATATGCCCACACTAGTTTGTTTGGCTTGCCTAATCTACAAGCCCATGGGCTTGTACCAGGAATGTACGGTATAACACCGAAACTTACATGATCTGCACTTCTCATAGCAACCAGCCTTGTATCCACATAAATATCCTGGGGAATCAGTTTGCTGAAATATTCAACAAAAAATACAAATCTTTGTTTAACAGAAAAAGATCATTTTGCAATAAAAATAAACAATCAGAAATTGCTCAAGTGGGCAGGCAAAGACAAATCATTTCTTGATCCTGATTATGGTAGTCTGGTTGACTTGGGAACAGCAAGTTTTCCAATGTTAGATAATGGGATCAACATAGCAGATGAAAATCATTTATGAAAAAATATGAATTAGGAATTTTAATTGCAAGAGATTAACACCGCTGATAATATGCATTCTGAGTGAAAACATAACATCTTTGAAATGCTTCTTTTTAAAATTAATTTTTGTTGTATTCATACCACGTTTTCAATTCAGTTACAATCCATTCTGCTCTAGTGATTCTTTGCTGTTGTGTTAACCTGAAAAAGCAGAACATAATATAAAATATAAATAACAGATTTGCAGTTTGTATAATTGAATCATGCTTCATAAAAAAAAAATGTTCATGTTACTATGACACTAAGTATGAACTAATTGATGTTTGAAATAAAGAAAATGTTTGATAGATCATTAGTCCTGCCAAATTATCAGCATTTAGAGAAAAAGAAGAACAAGAACGACCCCTAAATGTTCAGGACAAGTTAATTAGAATACCTAATAAAAGAGAGTAATGCTCATATGAAAAACTTTCTGAAGCCTGTTTTAAAATACCAACAGTACAACTGATATAAGGTCCTTTTATAAAATACTTAATGTGTATGCTTTTTTTCTGACATGGGGTGATAAATTATGAAAAGACAGATAAATTCTCAACCTGACCGGGAATTGAACTACTTGAACAAGTATCATGAGAATTGAAGACTTGGGTTCTATTCCTGTTCAGATTCCAAACCTTTCAGTCTTTTCAAATATGTTTGATCTTATTTCATTTTACCCATCAAATGTCTGTAAGTTCTTCAGGTCTCTGCCTGTCATACTTTCCACCAATGCTTTCATGTGTGTTCCAGAGAGTAGGTCCATATACACATTAGCAAGTAACGTATCATTGAATGACTTTAGCCTCAGGTTTACCCAGGCTGTAAAGCCATTGATTCTTGTCCGTAAAGACATGGTGAGCAAGTTGTCAGTTTATTCTGAAATATGGAAATGAATTTGAATTAGCCGCCTTTATGACAAAATCTTTTCCTGTGACTTAGGGCCTGATGAAAAACTATTTTGTTTTATAGTATTTTATTAGTTTTTATTAAGAAAATGTATACATGTGCTGGCAATTGCTTAATTTGCAGTTGTGATAGAAACATAAATATTCTGAGACAAAGATAAAATCTATACCATCCTACATTGTAATAAATACAAATTAAAAAAGGTTCTTAAAGGGAGTATATATGCTGAACTCGTCAAAATTTTGAATCAGACTGACTTTATGCAGTTCACTTGGCCTTTGATTGAAACTTAATCCACTGAATTATTAAAAGTATCCAATTTCAGGAGATGGGAGTTATTGTCAATTAGCCTATTTGGTTTGTTTGTAAACAACATTGTATACAATTAACAAACCTTATATTGTTTATATCTTTGAAAATGAGCCATTTTATTCCAAAGCAAAATTAGATTATTGTGAAGACAGTTAAATATCATCCAAAAAACTGTCTGTATAATTCTGAGAAAAAGTTAAAATTTTGGTAAACAAAGGTTTGTTAACATTTTTTCAAAACAATGCAAATTTTAGCAATTTGTAAACAAAGTATTTAAATTTTAAAAGCTTTCCAACTAATTTGTTCCCAGAGGCTGTTCTCATAGATGCAAGCAGCTACTCTTGTTGACAATCCATGAAAACCAACATTTATACCCCCTTTAAAGAGTAAGGGAGTAAGATGTTTTATTAAGCCACCGAGTACATATTTAACTAATGAAGGGCATTTAGCGAGGGATGGGCAATACACTTAAAAGTGTAATTGATCATATTGATCTAGCATTGATCATGTTGATGTGGCTATGATCATGTTGGAGGAATTAATTAACTGGTCCTGCCATCCTGGAAAGAAAGCAGAAATGCACATTTTCTAAGGAATCATTCTGTAGACTATCACCCTGAACACAAAGAATAGAAGCCATGTGATTCATAAATCATAACTCATCTGGTCTAGAATTAAACCACACCGTAATATCACACTGGTGCATTTAGTAGCAATAGCACATATAGACAGGAAGATCCCATCTCACAGCTAGCTATTGTGAGTTACGCGGTGAGACGGGGATGCACCTGTGGGAAGTTA
>JAOXYC010211683.1:0-11308 GCA_028565715.1 Phoronis pallida
ATGATGATGATGATGATGATGATGATGATGATGATGATGATGATGATGATGATGATGATGATGATGATGATGATGGTATATGGGTGGCCGTCAACGACAAACGCCACCAAATATTAATTCAGTGCCACCGAAATATAATTCGGTGCCAACGAATTATAATTTAGATAGTACTGAATTTGAATTCAGTATCGAATTATAATTCCGTGCCATTGAATTATAATTTAGTGCCACCGAATTAATTTATTTTCTAAGACAAAACTGTGTACTTTCTTTTGAAAATTAAAGAAACAAATGGAGCGCAACGATTGTATTCACATTTCAGTCCTATCATTAGCTAAGAACCGTACCACCGTAAAGGAAAAAACAAGAACCATGCCAACCAGATCCAAAAAAGTCTGACCCGCAAAAGGGTGCCTAGACTACATCGATGTATCAACTGCGACACGCTGTACTAAAGTGCTTTAAAGGTACAGGCAACTATTTCTAGATGTTCTTTAGGATGGTTGGTAATGTTATCAGTATGCAAGAAAAAACAATTTTAGTGAAAAAAAAAATTGATATTTTAATCCAATCTGTGATGTCATCGACAGGTCAGTCATAACCAAACACATTGGAAAAATACATTTTTCTCAAATAATTTCAAGATTTGAATTCCAAACAAGAAAATTGCCAAATATATGTATAGTTTGGATCCCTTCATTAAACATATTTGGTGATTTTCTTGTTTGGAATTCAAATTTTGAAATTATTTGAGAAAAAAAAAAGTTCAATGTGTTTAGTTATGACAGGAAGTACTTTGACCTGTCGATGATATCACAGATTGGACCAAAATATCAAAAACATTTTTTTCAAAAATTTTTTTTTTTCACTAAAATTGTTTTTTCTGGCATAATGACACATAACAAACCATCCTAATATAAAGGACATCTAGAAATAGTTGCCTATACCTTTAACTCAAACACAATGATTACCTATAGTAAACGTATTGCATTGTGGGATTCTATATGCAGCACTAAATTGATATGCGGCACCGAATTAACATTCGGTTCCACCAAATTATAATTCGGTGGCACTGAATTAATATTCGGTGGCACTGAATTATAATTCGGTGGCACAGAATAATTCAGTGGCACCGAATCATAATTCAGAGGCACCGAATTAATATTCGGTGGCACCGAATAAATATTCGGCGGCATGTGTTGTCGATGGCCACCTATAGATGGTAATGGTGGTGAGAGTGGTAGTGATGGTGGTGATTGTGAGTGGGTGGTGGGGATGATGGTGGTGTAGGTGGTGGTATATAGGTTGTGGTGGTGACGTAAAGATGGTGCTGGAATTGGTAGCAAGGGGTGATGGTGGTGTAGGTGAAGATGATGATAATGATGAAAACAAAATTTTCGTTGAAACCTCACCTTTTCGTTTCCTCCAACGCTCGCTGTTTCCTTAGGATAAATGAACATTCCAATATTGGACAGACCTTCCCATGAATCGAGAACCCTTCCGTTCATGGCGTTAATAACACAGACAGGTCGGGTCACGACCTTCGCTGATGCGATGAAGTATTTCACCATATACACCAGTTGGTTCTTCTTCTTGCCACCAACCTTGTATCCTACAAACATAAGATTTACCGAGTGAGATGATATGATGAAGAGATTACGACCAACTGAAAGTGAGAGTGCTTCTTCAGTACCATTCACCTAATGTTCGATCACTCTAACTAGAATCGGTTACACTTATTCAATTTTGATTTTCTACAAAAAAATATGTACGGTAACCCCAATTTGGACAGAATAATGTTTCAGTATAGTTTGTTAAGGTAGCCTCTGCAGCAAGCGACGTAAGTCAACAAGGGTTTTCCGAACCAGTATCTACCATTCCCAATCAATTGGTTGCTTTGAGGATAATGATATTGTCTTTTTCTTTCTTAGACAACTTCCCATATCTGAATTTGATGAACTTGGGCGGTTTCATTAGTCAGAATCACCAACTTATCCTTTCTTATCTACATTTTTTTCTTTGAATTGCGCACCTGGGTGGATATAAATGGTAACAATTGGGTCTCGAACTTTGATCCCTCTGTGTCCATTTCTGCGTTTACACTTTTGTAAAGCCTTCATTTTTGGAACAAAGGGCTTGACGTTTCCTGAGAAAAGAAAGAAGAATATCGTTCGTTAACGGACAGAACATTTACATTTCATTTAAAACGTTGGTGCATGTTTTTATATCTTTGCTGTACAACACCATCAAAGTTTGAATCAAACTTTGACATTCTCAACCCCAGTCATGTGACCTAGACAAGGTAGTTTCGTTGAAAAAGTATTGAGTAGGTTAATTACTAAACGGAGAACTCCATCACTTAAAAAGGCACCATCGTACCATCAGCAACACCAATGCTGTATCAAAAAACTCCACACTGTGTACCTTGAAGATCCTTTGATAGTTCTCTCGCCACTGTACCATCAACTTGTCCAGTGAATACGCCACCCTCCGTCTCGGCAACTAACGACACTCCATACACGGGTATATTTTTGTACGTCTGTTCCAACCGTGCCTGAAATGGTGTTTGAAATAGATGTAGAAACAGGTGAAGACCAACAATGGAATGACTCAGCCATGCGATATCGGCATGCGGTGTTGAAATCATACCGCAAATGAATGTTGAAATCAGCATCTCGTTGGAAAGCATCACAAACACAGAAGTCATTATCATAATCATCATCATAATCATCATCATCATCACCATCATCGCCAAAGTCATCGTCATCATCATCGTCATCAACATCATCATCGTCATTACCATCATCAACATCATCATCGCCATTACCATCATCACCATTGTCATCACCATCTTCAACATCATCATCATCAACATCGTCATCGTCATCACCATTATCATCACCAACATGTTCATCATCATCAACATCGTCATCACCATCTTCAACATCACCATCATCATCATCATCAACATCATCATCGTCATCACCATTATCATCCCCAACATGTTCATCATAATCATCAAACAATAACTTCACTGTATAGTGTTGATACGTTTTTAAAATGGTCGGAAAACCGCAGAGATATGACTTCGTAACTTGTCCAGTGATTGGGCCTAAAATATATGCTTTATTTCTTACAATGAAATGGATAGAATCTTACCTTTTGTTTTCCTTTCTTTGTTTTGAATCTCCTTCGTTCAACAACATCTTGGTCTTTCTCCATCATCAAACTATCCTTAAACCTGCCTCTGGTTAGACGGGCTAGTTTACGCGGTTTTTTAACTCGCTCTTTTGTATCCCTCCGCCCTGACAACACAAGGTGGCAACATAGCAACACTAGAAACAGACATGGATAAAGTACAGGTTTACTATTCATTATAGTTCAAACTTTCATTTTTAGATAAATGCTCTCATTAGAAAGAGAGCCGTCGGGTCAGGAGTTTGTACCTGTCTTCTTTCAATTAAATGTTTACCGTCAGGTGCTCAACATTTCAATACATTCAACAAAGCCGACTCCATACTTATTAAATGTCCTTAAGAATGACCAAAATAATTGCAGTTCCTTATAACTAACTTAAGCTCCCGCCTGTCTTAGTCTTACCCAATTACACACGAACAAAACAATCATTTATTGAATGCTTCCTTACCTACACCAAGTAACAGCAAGTAATTCAGTTTCATGATTGGAAGATATTTTTCTGAAACTGAAAAAATATAATAATTGAAGTCGCAAATAAATTTGGAATATAAAGAACAAATTCACCTTCACCAAAGGGAATCGACAAAATACTGATCTCTTTTCGGACAAACGTACTACTAACCGCTGTGCCATCCGTACCAGGGATATTTTTGACATAATAGAAACCTGAGAAATTTTAGTTGGGCTCAACAGTATAAGAACCAACAACGAAATCAAAGCCAGCACTGAGTTTTGAACATTTGACAGATATAATGAGTGAAATAAATACATAAGTTGTAATAGTTGTCGGCAATATAAGTGTTGTTGGAGACAAAATACAAAGTCCATTGTCACTCCCCCAAAGGAAATGTTAAAAAAGAACATTCATAACTAAAAAAAAATAAAGCAAAAATGCGTTACCAACGTTTGAATGAAAATAAAATCAAACGTTTCACGTTTCAAAAACCAAACTTACTCTATTGCGATTTTAATCAAAACGACGGAACTCAAATTCCAATTGTTCATTTAAAAGTTGTTTGGCCCGGCTGCTGCCATAAACGCCACTTACGTCACAACAACAAAACATATTTACCAGCCCCCACACCCAAAATAATTTCCTAAACTTTCCAAATTTAAATGACCCTTTTTAAAAATACTATCCGTGATACGGACACTTTCATAAAAGATAGGCAATTATAGTTATAATTAAACATTATTATAGCTATTATAGGTAAAAAAAAACTTACTCGGTTCGTATTCAGTTATTTTGTCGTTCTTCTTAATCAGCTAACAGCGCATAAATAGAAGGATATAATTTTACGATTTTAGTACATCTACAGGTTGGCTCGAACAACTGGTACTGTTAACGTCAGAATTAGTCGCTTCCGTGAGATTTGTACTTAAAAGACAATAAGTTCAATGCGATCATAGTTATTCACACCATAGTTTTATGAAAAATTTAGGAATTAATAGTAAATTAGTCTCTTGAATTAAGAAACGTCAAGTTTTTTTGGCTTGCGGAAATTGAAAAATTAAATTTGCTTGAATGGGTTACCACTTTATCGCCACCTTGTATCGATGAAACTGAATAATGCATTTGTCAAATGTTGTCACCTTAGTCCTTTCCGTGACACCGTATTCATTTTTAGTAAATATTAAATATTTAAAATCTTATTTCATATCCATTTCCAAGCAGATGTGAACAATTATAAGTCCATCATCACACGCTTTTATTCCCATTATTAAGTTCGTGCGTGAATGTGGCTAGTTGCTTGTCGTGAATAGCAACGCGTGGAGATTTAACGATGAATTATAGAGATATTTTAATCGTAAACTTCCGCATATGAATGTATAATTTGATATAGGGTCCATTTTTTATGATGTTTCAATTAAACATGATTTTGTGGCGTTAAAAATGTTAAGGTCTTTTTATCCACTCGAGAAAAACACGGCTGTAAAAAAGAGCGCCAATATATGAGATCATGTTCATTGTTCATACTGAATTATATAAACGTTTCTATTCTACAAGTTATATGCCACTTTTTGCTATGATCAATTTATATGTCACTCTAGTTCTGTCCTCTGATGATGAAAAGGTGTATCGAAATATTAATCCCCCAGGTCCGGGCCCCCAGGTGAAATGGCGCTAGTTATTGTCCCTATGTCAGGTATATGGCGCTTGTTTATTGTCCCACTTAATCCCTCTATTGTTAACGAATACAATGGGTACACAATGGAACGAGCCAAACACGCGCCATTTTTATTTATTTATTTATTTCATAAATCTTTATCCTGGGTGGCCCCTTCAGTGCCAGGCACTGGTCTCCCAGGGGGCCCAGCAGAATTATATACAAAAGACAGGACACTATATACAAAGGAACATGACAATAAATAATAAATACACATATAATAAATAAGACACAACAAAATTACACAGCTTTACAAACAAACAGACATTTACAACATCATACAATAACGTTTAAAATGGTAATTGTTGGTGAATTTCTGACTGAGGGGCTGAGAGCGTTGAAAGACACGGCGCCTCTATATGGCTTGCCAGATTTAAGTACACCTATTGTATTCCTTAACAATAACTAGCGCCATGTAGAAGTCCTATACCTGACATAGTTTCAGTGCTTTTAACCTTTTTGTTTATGTTTAATTTGAATTTACCTACAATGCCACCCACGAGACCTACTGCTTCGCAAGAATCACGATCGCCGTCAAGGTTGTTTGAAAAACTGACCGGGCAATCGGATCATCAAGGTTAATCTGACATAAAACCATATCTATCCAAACAAGCACTGCTAAATGTCATTATAACATTTAAAACAAATCATAACATACATTAAAATGTCCACTTTGGAGCTGATGTCAAGATATTAAAACGATTAATATCTTTACGTCAGCTCTAGAGTGGACATTTTAATGTATTTTTATGATTTTAATGCTTGCGATTGGCCATTTTATAGTTTTGTTTTGAGAATTCAAGTTATACTGTAACACCTCCTTGAGCTAATAAGTCAGTAACTCCAAAAATTACTTAGATTCTTTTTAGAAAGAGTTTAAAAATTCTTTCTAAAAAAATCTCGTTTAAAAATGTTTCAAGGACTTGGGTATATTGAGGGATATCACGCGTGAAAATTTTTAATTATTAAAAGTGGAATTCCTTATCACAGACCATTTCCGTTGAGTCTTGGGTTATAATCCCGGGTTATAACTTGAAATACTTTAAAATACATATTCAAGCAATGATAATAACGTAAATTACAACAGGCAAAAAAACACCGACGACCACTTTGAACAATCGGTTTTATATTTTAAAGAGGCTGTTTTGGTATTAATAAAGAGTTTAAAGTGTGTTGATTACCCAATTAGAGATAGTTCAATTGTCCATTTCGTCGTTTAAAATAGTACAATGAGGGTCTGATTTAAACAAAATGAGTTTACTCTCCCGAAATAAGCAATTAAAGTTAGATTATGATAAGTACAGCTTTCATTAATATGCATGTGGCATTATTCACACGCACCCCCGTTGTATTTTATTGTGTGTGATATTCCGTTTGTAAAACGTGACCATTTGTAAAAGTGCACTTTGATGTTATTATAAATAAAAGTTTATTTTTAAAAAAACTGAAGCAGCCTGCTGGCTCATGAATTACAACAATAACATATCACAGAAATAAAACTCATGAAACGAACTGATAAAAGTACAAAAGGGAGTTGATGAACATTAAAATAGAATATCAGCATTTGAATTTGGTTGGAAAAATAATAAAGAATAATTATAATAAAAAATAATAAAGACTATGAAAAAAGTGTAGGAAAACAAGACTTTGCACTTCATGGTGCAAAGCTGCAACTGTCCCTATTACTTTCTTTTCTATTTTAGTGTAGTAGCTGTTTATTTGCCCAGTGTAGTGGCACCGACTTTGCAGTCTCTGGATTAAAAAAGATGTTTTGTGATATTTTCTATCGACAATGAGTTTAATCACTATGTAATTAGTTGACGGCAAAGTAGAAAAATTGCTTTTTAACTTGATGTTGGCAAATTAAATATCTTGTGATTAGGTAATCTCCGGGGTAATCTCATCATCCGAGTTCAGGGGACTTATCGGATGACAATTGTAGTTCCAATTTACACCTATAGGTGGCGCACCAACCTATCAAATCCCACAGACATGCCGGTGAAAGTATCTTGAAGGATTATCCCAACAAAAACCCGAAGTTGCCGTCTTATTGCATTAGTAGACTCTAATGGTAGGGTCTAAGTTGTGTATAATTGCACGAGGATAAAGTCTACAATATTTTTCACAGCAACAAAAGCAAATGTACGCGAATGTTCTGCTGAGCAGTTTGAGTCTGCACCCAACTGTCAAAAATGTTGTTCGGCACCCCGGGTTCGGCACTTAGTCCTAACCACTCATTTCTTTGCCGTTGAATCTGAGTGGCTGCTCCGGGGTGGCTGCAGACTGATCTATGAGCCGGATTACTGTCTACCAAAACTCAAAAAGAGAATCCCCGGGAGAGAAACGATCTGCTTCTTGGATGTTCAATTTGATCAATGTTGATAGTTCAGTTATAGTTAGACGTTGCACTGCAGGGCCACATCTGGCATGCAGATCTTTGGCAATCGTGTCGACTTAAGTATACGTTGAGTGCAATTACTGTAATCCTATGAAAGTTTATATTGGTAAGATGCCTCGCATAGTCAGATCTAAGACCAGGGTAGGCTACTGAGAGTGAGACCCGTAGGTGACAGTGATGGAGTGCGGGCAGGCCCGAGAATCAAGGGTTACTTCATGTTGGCAGGCCAACCAACCACATCTGGTTAAAATACTGGAGATTCACGATCCCAATTCCGGAGGGTCTAAATTTTACATTGGTCCAAATGGGCCATCCGGTTTTCAAATCCGGGAGACGGGCATTTTAATGTTTTATTTGGTAAATACTGAAGACTACTTGCTAATCCGGGGGACGTGTTAACCCATACAGTGTTGGTAGTCTGCATTCGTCATGGAATAGCAAAGAAATCTATCATTCTGTTGCAGGGTTCAGTCGCCAAGTCTGGCTACTGGCCTGCTACTCAAAATTAACCCACTTTTTGCAAATCTTACAATTAATTTTCTGATTTCTCATTATCCTAACAGGTAAAGATCAACAAAATAAGACATTTAGAAGAAGTTCACAGCCTTATGAGTTGTGACAGTGCACAAACTCGGTGATCAACGTGAGTGAAGAACTTGAAGTTTCTTCAAGAGTAAGTAGGCCTACGGTAATAAGTTCATGTTGTTCACCTGTAACTGTAAGTGGTTGACTGAACTTGAGGTGAAGAAATGTTCTTGTAAACTATTTGCTTGTGGTAGCTTTTAAAATTTCATCAGCCTGCATGTTTTTTTTTATAATGTGTATAATATTTGGTCTAAAGTGTTTTTGCAATTATACACAGTTGTAAGTCTGTTCGGATATATTTATTTAATTATTATAGGCCTCCAAAAAGGAGAAAGTAGGCCTACAAGTAACACATAAACATTTAAAACTCAATACTGAAGCACTTTTAATTAATTAAAACCCTTAGAAGGTGTTTACCAGGGGTCTCACCAGGGAGTTTAAAATATGTTATTTATAAGAGAAATTTGAAACATTGACATTAAATTCAAAAGTTGATCATTTGACTCTTTAATTCCTTGATAAATGTTTCTCTTCCTTTGATAAAAATCCCGTAATTCTCTTTTCAGTAAGTTGTGAAAAAATGATGAGGCGAAGGAATATCCCTGCTGAAGATAAAGGCACTGCAACCAATGGATTACAGAACTCCCATAACCACAAGTCAACTCAGACAGATAACATCTATAGCAATTACAAAAAACATTTTGCTTCAAAAACATGGATTGCCGTATTGGGTTTTTTCGTTTTTCTATCAGTCTTGACACATATTGAAAAAAGTTACTTGCCTGCTGCAAAACTAAAAGCTGAAACTTCTCTTGACGAGTTCAGTGAGGAACAGGCTCGGGATTATCTTGATGCTATCGTTGCTCTTGGTCCTCGAACTGTCGGTAGTGTTGAAAACGAGGATCTCACTGTCACAATTTTTGTGGACATACTTGAAAAAATCAAAAAAGATGCAAAACCTGCTCACAATATTGAGTTTGATGTCATGACGGTGTCAGGTGGAAGTTTTACTCTAGACTTTATAACACAGTTTTCAAGTTTTTACGAAGGTGTACGGAATATCCTGGCAAAGATTGAGCCCAGAGTCAAGTCATCGAACCACAGTTTATTGATAAACTGTCATTATGATACTGTTGTAAATTCACCAGGTACGTTGTTTTTTTGATCCAAAACTTTTAAGACTCCGATATCACTTACTTGCTTTTATGACACCCTTCTATCCACTATGATAAATGCAATTGACCTTGAGTATGTTTTTAATGAGTTCAGTATTTCTTAATTGATACAATTTCACAAGCAAACGCATGACCCATGCTCCACATTGTCATTTTTAAGAAAAAAAGTAATATATAAATGTGCTGCAGTGCTGACATTGCGTGTCCTCGCAATGATGCTGAAATAACAAAAAGTACATTGCGCAAGCTGGATTTGATGATTTCTGAACAAATTTCAACACATTTTCGTGTAAAGTCAATTGACAGTCAGGGAACCTGTTCCTCACATTCAAGTATTATAAACGAAGTAGAAAGTTGACTATATACTTCAGGTGCCAGTGACGATGCATCAAGCTGCGCCCTCATGTTGGAGTCACTACGTGCCCTATCACAGAGAGAGAAACCTTTAACACACACTATCATATTTAACTTCAATGGGGCTGAGGAAAATCTACTTCAAGTAAGCATTATTTAAAAACCAGCAGGGGACATACATATCTCTTTTCATCTATTTGCTTTTTTGATGTAATAGTGGTGGAAATGTGGCTAGAAAAACACCCAGTGGACTGCCAGTATGCTCCCCAGGGAAATGAGAACAAGCAGGTCTACAGCCTGAGATCATAAGGTGTGAAGTGCTCGAAAAAATATTTCATTAATTATGCATTGAACTTGGAATGTCGAATATCAATAAACTGGAACGGTTTTAGAACATTTTGATAAAAAAACAAAAATAAGTGGTCTAAATTTTTTTACTTTACGGTATTTAATTTAGCTTTCAATATTTCTCCACCAGGCAAGTCATGGATTTATTACCCAGCATCCCTGGGCGAAAGACATCCGAGCATTTATCAACCTAGAGGGCGCTGGTGCTGGTGGTAAGGAGCTGGTCTTCCAGATGGGCCCCGGAGATCCCTGGTTGATAGATGCGTACCGTCACTCAGTGAAGTATCCTCATGCCTCAGTGGTTGCTAACGAGTTGTTTGAAACTGGAGTTATACCTGGCGAAACTGATTTCCGTATCTATAGAGACTATGGAAACATATCAGGTATTTTGTTCTAAACAGACTGCTTTTTTTCAACCAAACAAATGAATGTTCCATCTATGAAGACAGTTATAATGCGAATTCTGTAAGAACTCTGTATTTCTAAAAGTCATGTTAAAGTTGATGCAGACAAGTTTTTTGCTACATCAACAATACTACAAACAAGACAGTTTGTCAACATTCTTCACAACTAAGAATGAGTTTTTCAGCTTTTGACTTGTCTAAAAAGTGTATTTCATGGCAAATCACCAACCAGGAAGGTGTACTCATTATTATGCAGCTTAACCATCCTTCTTCTACCTCTATATTCCAGGAATAGATGTAGCTTACGTTGCTAACGGTTACGTTTATCACACAAAGTTTGATTCACCTGAATTTATTCAACCTGGCTGCATTCAACGTGGGGGTTTGTATTTCCAATTTGTTGAAAACAAAGGCACAATGTCATATGCTAATGCAATGTCAGTTACGAAAGATTTACTGTGGCTGTTAAAAGTTATTCCATGGTATGAAAATAAACTTAAGACAAGTATTTGTGACACAAATAAAGTGAGTGTATTATTTGGGTTCAGGCTTTGAATGTAAGAGCTGACACACATAATATCCTTATTAGCTTTTAAGTTGTCAAATCTGGTTCTCTTTTATAGGTGAAAATCTGCTACAGATGGTATCTTACATAGGCAATTCATCCCATCTCTCAAA
>JAOXYC010212016.1:0-16768 GCA_028565715.1 Phoronis pallida
CGAGAATATGAGAGGACTGAAATAAAGAGTTTGAATTGTCATAAAAGCCTTGCTTTTAACAATTTCTGCATAAATAAAAACTTGTTGCCGATATACACCAACTATGGGTAGAGAAGATATATTTACATGTACGACTTTTTTTAAAGGAATACTTTGGAAGAAATGTGGTCGTACTTGGAAAAAAACATGGCCATTCTTGGATGAAGTCATGTCAAGGGGGTTTCAGATTCTTAAGATATTGCCATACCTCTGTCTTCTTTCTTGTGGATCTTAGAAAGCGTAACAAGTCCCCTTTGTTCATGAGTTCGAGTATTATAAACCGTGTTTTCCTTTCCAAACACACACCAATGATGTTCAATATGTGTTCGTGTTGGAAGTTACTCATCAGAAGAGCTTCTTTGAGGAAGTCTTGTCTTTCTTTCAGTGTGGCAGTCTTTCTTAGTAACTGGAAGTACAACATTTGTTCACGTGACAGTGGACAGTGGACACTAATGCCTTATCAACGACTTCCACATTTCTAAGGAATTACATATATCTTTCAAAATCTGCGGAAAAGGTAAGTCCCATAAAAAGACTTCCACGAAACAGACTACAAAACTCAAATATTCCCCAGATCAGTTTCGAATTTTTCTGTCTTTTCAATATTTATGCCCTTTAGATATCAGTTAATTAATTTACACTGTACGGGATTTTCGGAAAATCACACTTCGTCATCAACGGTTTATGGTTAACAAGATGTGAAAACGTCATTCAACGACTTCAATTTCTAGCATTCGAAGATTTCGATTGTATGACATAAATGTGTTGCGTTGAGTAAGTTTTCTCTATATACCTTGACAGCGATTCTTGTTGTTTGTGAACCATCTCTCAAAACGCCTTCAAAGACGTCACCGAATGCGCCACATCCTAGATACTTCTTCAACGATATATTTTTCCTTGGTATTCTGTGGAGTGATAGGGTATTCCGGTCGCCACTCATTCTACTGATTAAAGATAATTTGAAAAATACAATATGCACTACAAGGGAGAAAGCATATCCATGCGCATGTTGATTGTTTCGGAAAATTGGGTTGAATCTTAGTTGAAGCTTTATTTTCTGAAGTAAGTAAGTCAATATTCGAGAATAAAGGTGCTATCCCCGTCAGTTTCTGTACGTTATAAGAATTGGCAACTGTTCCTGCACAGGTCGCCAGTTTATCGACCAACCGAGCTACATATGTAATCTACCATACAATAGCTAAACGAGTATGTAAAATTATTTTCAAGTATCTATATGCATTTGAACTAAACTACAAATTATTGAAATCACTTAAAGTAATCCAAGACCATTCATTATGTCGTAAATTGAGTCAAATTACAAACCCCATCATGTAGTTGTAGAGTGAATTTCCGTGAAGCGCCATTTTTGGGAGTTTCGTCAACGGAGTCAATTCAGTCCCGGGTCCGCCATTATGGACATTTGAGAAAGCGATTGCACGCAATTTGTCTTGACGTCGCTTTAAGATACCTTAAAAATAGAGCAAATTCAATGATTTTCATTATCAATAACGACATATTGATTAGCTAAATACTCAAAAAATGGTTTGCAATATAACACCAACTGGATTATTCTCGCATAACTAATTGTCACTTAATTGCTATGTCACCTACCACAGTAAATTGATACCCCAACAGCAATACCGAAAGCAGCAAGGACGGGCAACGTGGATGTCAACAGTGAAAACAATATGTCGGGCTTTCGCCAGACTCCTGAAAAACAAAAACCACAGCTGATTTTGGGCTCGTTAAGAGGTGTGACAACATTAAAGGTAAATTCAAAATAAAAACCTCAACGCTTGTTGTGTCCAGCAAGAGCTGCAGAGAAGGACACACGTCAGACGAAGATGCGCTTAAACAAGAGCTGTTTTTCTAGGATCGGAAATGGTGACCAATTCAAACCAGGATGGAATTTACACTTGACATTGTTTCAAGTTAATGATAATTGTTTGAAAAATTCATTATTCTACTAGAAAGAACAATTTATGCATTGATGAAGTGATTATACATCTTACGTAATAACTTCAGTGGTAAGCTACTTCGGCTAAATTCTCCTTGCCCATTGTCGTTAATGGCAGCTACCCTGAAATAGTACGTATGTCCTTTGGGGAGGCGTGTTGTATTCCAGGTGGTATTTATTCCTCGGTACACGTCTAGCCACCAGCTACTATTTGGGGATCTAAGTAAAAAAGAAGGGTTAAGTGATACTTTGTGTAAAATGTCGAATTTGAATCCGAGAAACAAATCATTTTCTTAGATTTTACCTTATTTTATCATCATGATCATTACTACCCGCCATGACGTATGTTCAGCATTGTAGTTACCTTCATCGCCCTTTACATTGAACTTAGCATGTTATCGTCACAGCTTTTATAGGTGGTTTTGGCAATAGTCCTTCAGGAGTCTCCCTTACTATAATTTACATTGTAAAATTCTACTTTGGAATCATATCATGAATGAACGTATTACTACTACTACTAAGTTTGTTTCAAATTCTTTAGAAATTTCTGTTTGGTATCAATAAATCACCTAACTTAGTTTTATTTTTACCTAAATTGTAAGATATAGGTAACATTGCTTGATCCCCCACTGTAGTCCCATTGGATGGCATATGCCTTTGGTGTAAGTCTGTATATTTCTGGTGGTCGAAGTTGGACTGGGACGTCAGCTGTAATAAATTGTTTCATCACAACAGAGATGCATCTATGCCTTAAACGTTTTCTTTTCATACTTCCCATACATATTAAGCGGTTCTCTTTCCAAATACCTTTTTAAAAGTATTAAAATCGACGTGATGATTTTTATTATGAAGAATTAAAAAGGACGACCAAGTCACAATGGAGACGTTGCAGGCCTATCTCAACAAACATAGATCTTTTAACTCTCACTTAAACTACTGCGCTTGTTTTTGATGCGACGATTTTTATCATAAGGATCAGCCATAATATCTAAAACTACTGAAGTTCGGTAAACTATTACCATGATTACACACCTAGTGTCTTGAATACGAGTTGTTGCCGTTTAATCGGCCATCTAAACGTTGTTATGAATCCATTGTCGTTGCAAGTAAACTCGGCTTGAAAGTTGTAGCTGGTGCTGGGTTCTAGGTCATTTACATGTACAAGGAATGTATATTTGTCGATCAGTGTTATGTGAGTGTAGTTCAACAGAAGCAGAGTATCTCCTTCAACAGCCTGTAAGAATAACATTATTTTTTTTTTCAATTTTTTATGATAATTGCACTTGTCATGTCATCAGAGGCGATTGTAGCCTCATAAGCGTCCACAACCTTGAAATCCTTTTTGTCATTGTATTTCCGATCAGTCGTCCAGTCTACCAACGTAATCGTTTACGAGGATTATAGTTCACTTCATTTGTGAGAATGTGTGTTTTGCTTTTAGCTTGTCATGCTATACTTTATATCCAGATATCAAGAAAACCCTTACCTTGGCCATCGCCACTGTTTGGTTGATGAACCTATCGTCAGCTGGTAACGACCATTTGAGGGTCAAGGATGTACTCGATACATTTTGAAGTATTACTTGGTTTGGCAAAGCATATGTTGCTGCCTTTATTTCTTTGCTAACGCTACACTTTGAAACCGCTACATTGCAAGCAAACACCTGGAATAGAATCGTTACATGAATTTATAGCCATAGCACACGTGACAAGAGATGCTGCTCCCAGCATTAAGATCACAAATGGTATATTTATTCTATATCCAATCACAATCCTTTTGCAACAATTAAATAATTATGATGGTTCAATTTTACGGCATATTAAAAAAACTTCAAAAGGGAAGCATGCTTGAACTGAATGTTTTGATTTCGTACTAAGTCTCTATAATACATTGATGATGATGTTGTTTCTCTTACCTTTAATGTGTATATCTGTGACGGTTGCAGATTAGTTATTTTCCTCTTGTGTGAGGCGAAGGGCAAAAATGAACTGCTCTGCTGCGAAGAAGCTCCATATTCATCCTTTGTCTTCCAAAATATCCTGTATCTAATACTTGTGTTGAGACCGTTCAGCTTAGCTGGTGGCGTCCATGTGGCAGTCAAAGTAAATGGATCATTAACTTGCACAAATACATCCCGTGGCTCTGACGGTTCTGTCGTTGGATCGAATGTTTGATTAAGTTACATATTTCTATTTTTAATTCCTCTGAAATTGATCAAGTTAACTTCTATTTCAACAAGTTCTACTTATACAAACTGATAATCGAGCCAAACTTGTAAGTTTGTGTTGCTTAGAAATAATCAAATGGAGATGTAAATGTACAGTCAAATTGTAACAAAAAGACACGTCTATTTCTCACGAGATTTACCTTTAGGTTGAGTTCTGACCATTGTGAGAGGACTAGGCTCGTGGTTCTCGTCATAGTAGTTGGACGTTACCACTTGTATACCATACTCTGTGTACGGTTCCAGGTCTTTTATTGTCACGTCGTTACTGTACGTGGTCTGTAAAAGATGGGAGTTAAAACACTCACCCTTGCTGAATCGTTCGGGGCATGGATAGCCTGGCGCTTATTTCAATTTGGTGTCATTAGTCAAACTTGGTTTTGAAGTTGCCACTTACCAGAAGGAGCACTTTGGTATTGTATTTAGTAAAATATCCAAAGAACCTTGTCTTTTTACCCTTTTCAATTCTGCAGCATACCTTTCAGTTGTGCAACCAACATTGATAACAAAGAAAGGTCAGAAGTTATTTTAGAAACCATGAAGACAGTGATGTTTTATAGGCTTAACTTACCATGTTATAACAATTCCAATTTTCTTCACACGATCTTAGTGTCGAGTTACTATCATATGACAGATTATGAACTTTGAAGAAGAAAGTCACATATTTCACTGTTGGTTGAAGGATGTTGAGACAGTGCTGTAGTTTGTCCTCATTAGAGTAGTTCAACCTCAAAGAACTAGAAGTAGAACTCAGAAGAACGACATCAGTGATCATTGGAGGTATCAAGCATGCGGAATCTGTAATGAGATCCAGGAGTGTTGGAAAAAGAAGTTGACAGGCTACCATTGTAAAATACAGAGATGACAGAGGTGTTTGATTTGGTGGTTTAGTTAACATAGGACAAAACGTTGCTTGTCATTCAGGAATAAGTGACAGTGACTGAAAACTAAGTGGTAGGTCAAACACGGTAACGTGAATCGTGGTGTCTAACTCGTTTTACTTAAGATTAGCCAACTTACATCTTATACAAAATGGAGATGACAAAAGAATTTCAAAAATACAGTATCAGTATTGGTACCTGGCATTCGCTGGGATTCGGCGTCTGACGTGGTGATCTGTGTACTAATCAGATTATTAAATTTCAGTGAGACAGTGTTTGTTATCGCTCCATTTTCTTTATTCAGCATTGTGATTCGAGAAGCTTCAACCAAATAAACGCGCATCTTGTCAACGACTATTTGAGAAAGACGTGAACCTGTAACATTGCAACGGATCAGTTGTGCAGAAACAAACTGCATTTTTAATCTAACATAAATGTCCGAACTTATCAGTACTGCAAAGAACAGCTGCATTTCAACTAAAATTGTACCAAGAATAGCCGTGTATATAACGGTTTAGACGACAAGCAACTACATCTTAACAATTGCAACTCGTTCACTGATCTTTTCAAGCATGCTTCACGTTACAATAGATCACTACTACAACTCCATCTATCTTACCTTTCAAGAAATCAAACCCAAGCAGTTCATGACAGGCACATCCATCAGAAAGCCAAAGATGATTCGTTGAAGATACTAGATACAATGTCGATTGCAGTTGCGATGCATCGACACCAAACACCGATTGCCATCTTTCAAAGGTGCAGTTGCAACTACTAGCAACACTTCGATGTGGTCTTGTCGAGAGTTGGTTAAAGAATGGTGTCGAATGTAATGACTTCAGGTCTGTGCAGTATATTTGTTCATCCGTGCTCCAAAACAGTTTACTAAAAGCAGTAAAAAATAATTAAAGGGTATGATAATGTCGCTTACTCGCAAAGGTTAAAGACATCAAAAGCGATACCGGTACTTCATTGAAATTAAGACTACGTTGTAACTTGTATGGGACGACCATAGACAAATAATCTAATACAAACCTATCCAAGGGATTGATTTGAATAACTCCTATAGTCAAACTACGTTGCACTAGCGTCTCTTTTGTTCTTTTTGCCAAGTCGTACATGGCAATGTGACTTCCACTACCAACATCTTCTATCCAGAATATATGCATACCCACCCAGTCTGCAATAAGGCATCTAGTAGATACGTTCTGAACCAGAATCTGTTAAAAGAGAGAGAACGATCAGATGTACTGAATGATAATACAGTCTGACGGATTACATTGCCGAGAACAGCATGTTACAGTACACTTAACAAATAAGATACTGAGGCTACACTGTACCTCATCTAAAAATGCTCAATGTCTGAGAGATACATTAAACAAAAATATCGTGTGACGGGCGAAAGCAAGATGAAACAATACACTTTAATTAGGCTTGAACCAGAACAACATGGCACAACAATGAAGGAAGGCCTCACTCAATGAATAGCATGGGAAAAACGATTTAAAACAATGGACAATGGAGGTAAAGGCAGTACCGTGTGCGTTAATTGGTTTTGTTGCATGATGAGAGAACCAAACTCATCCAACCAGAAGAGTTGACCAGCATGGCTGATGGTTGCGATGCTTGTTGCTGAAGTATTCACAAGGACTTTGGACGTTTGGATATCCACATCGAGTCGACTAATTGAAGAACCATCAGCAACCAATACCTCGGGTGGGTGGGTTAAACCTGAAATTCAAAATTAGAAAATTAGTTTTTTAACAATTGCACAAATCCCAGATTGAATTGTTATTAAAGGAGGGGACTTTTCCATCGTACTTCGAATGTTGAGAAGTAATGCTTTTTGTAATGAGAAATTATTAATTGATAAAACCGGTGAAAATGAATAGTGTAATGAATAGTGTAAAAGCATCAGGAACCTGTGAGGCACTTACCAGATGAATTGATGGTTACTTCGGAGCTGTTCACACATCGTTTAGGATTACACGCCTCGACCTGAAAATTGTGAAATTTTGAAGAGATGTCTTTTTCAAAGTGTAAAGCAAGGTGTGTCGACGAAATACTCGATGCCATGTTCATCAAAATACTTTCAATTCGTGATTTTGTCACCTCCTACATCGGTGTCAGAAGAATAAGTATAATAATAATATACCTTAAATGTGTACGTTCTTTGCAAAAGAATATCCTTCATTACAACTCGTGTTGTGTTTGTAACTGTGACACTAGTGTTGGGACGAACCGTGTTGCTTTCAGAGATTCGGTACAGCGTATACCCTAAAAGAAAACAAATAGTTCAAATGATATTGTTTCCCAAATTCTATGGATAGACCAATATAAGCCAAGAGCTCAAAACTACCATATAACTTTATATTATTACAGAAGTGCCTTGCGGATAACTTGCAAAGACATCAACAAACGCACTTCTGATGACATAAGCCTTTGATGGAGCTTTAATCTGATATCACGTGACCAAAAATCCTCCAATCAAATATCAAATCTACTAAGGTGTTACATAATAAATCCCCTGCAAATTGGTTCACATATGAACAATGTTGGTGTCTATCAGACAGTTACATGCAGTGAACCGAAGTGCGAAATAAATAATCGCCTGACTAACCAAGAAGCTTGCCATTCAAGGATACAGGGGGATTCCATCTGACCTCAGCCGAAAGTGACACCTGGTGGTCGATGGAAGTAGTGTGCTCCCCTCTGAACACTCGGAGATTATACGGCTCAGTAGGATCTGAAAAGGCGATAAATTGGCAAGATATACATGTATTCATGGAAAGAAAGGCATGTACAGAAGTACCGTTAAACAATTTAAACGCCACGAAGTAACTGTAAAACCAAACTCAAGTGCATGTTGTGTTACTTGTAAAGGCCGTCATATTTGTAAGATCATGGACAAGTGGAGCAGAGACGTTTTTTCAGGAATGACGTCTGGATTTACATTACTAACCAGACATTGGGGAGAAGAGTAATGTGCTGGAAACTGGTCCTCGAATCCATCTAGTTGATGGTGCAATAGAAATGGTAAAGTATGTATATGGTGCCATGAAATCAACTGTTATTTCTGATACATTCGTCACCTGCAATACAATGGTAAGATTTGTCAGACATAACAAAGCCACTTGAAACAATCCAAACAATTAGTTATTGTACGGTGTAACATAAGATGTTTCGGTAAACTAGTTTATATCGGACAACGGATGTGTTGCCCAAAAGCAATCAATTTTGTAAAACAAATCAAAATTGGTTTACAAGACAATTTGAAAACAAAAGTTTAAAAGAAATTTAAAAAGGGATCGTGAATGAATGATCTGAATGAATCTTTTCATTTATTATGGGGACAAATGTAACAAAAAGATCCTGCCGACAGGGCTTAAAGGTCACTTTAACAGCAAAACCAACTATTTTGACAACAGAGTAAATCCCTTTTTCTTCCAACCTACTTGCTTATTTTTGATAATGTTGCGGTTTTCTTCATGTTGAATCATGACAGTGTAGAGCAGTTTTGTGTTATTCACACATTCATCCCGTTGCCAGGTAACAGCAAATGTTTCCCAATGTTCTCCAACGATACGTATAGCAGAAGACGGAATAATGCATGGCCTTACTTTCAAATTCTCAATTGAACCTGTGAAAAACGAATTAATTTCAACAGGAGAACTCATATTTGTTATCTGGAACAAGAGCTAAAGCTTTGAAAAATAAATGTAATTTTCTGCAATTCATTAGTCCTCTACGCTTTTGTGAACACTAAAAAGATGCTATCCTAAGACGTGTACATGCAATCTTTAAAGACTGACTTACTTGCTTTCATTTCCTCTGAGATGGTGAATGCAGATATCAATCCATCACTGTTCATCTTCGCTGTGTGGTTGCCAGCAGTGTCTATCACCCAGATGTCTTTGTCGTCGAGGTAAAACAGACGATTACTCACATAGTACAGGGACGACAACATGTAACTATTTGGAAAAAGTAACGAGAATATGAGAAACAGTACTACATGTAACACTTTTTTGGAAATTTAAATACGACTGTAGGCGTGCTTGAAATACTATTTCATTGGTAGTTTATTTAGACCACAACTTTTCCACCAAGATAAAAAAAAACAATGTAACCTGGTCTTTAAGACAGTCACATGATGTTCCTTGGTGACAGTGTCTAGAGCAGACGAGAAGAGGTATCGGTTATCATCACTGTGAACAATCCAGTATAGCACTCGGTGATGCTGATCAACAGTCATTCCGGTAATGACCGACATAATGTTGTTACTGCGATACCACACTGTACAGCTCGATTCGTCTGCGTTCAGGAAACAACGATTGATTGAAGGCGTGAAAGGCTTTGCAGATGTCCAGTAAAGAAATCCAAACAGGGCGTCGATTATAATGGATTTAGCGGAGGCATGAACTATTGTTGTTTCTTTAAACTGTATGAGGTCTGACTTCACTATCTGAAAAAACCCATCGTAGTTGCTCTATTTGGTCTAAACATGACAGATTTGGCTATATCTTTTATGTATATGTAGTATATGTAGTAACACTGTTAGAAAAGAAACTTGTCGGTTAAATAAAGACTTTGACTCTACAGGATGAGGTTGTATATGTGAAGTTAAGCAAGTTTAAGTTTAGGAAAAGATTGTTTATTTCAATAAAATAGCAGTGAACAGTTTTGGGAGTAGAGACATACCATTGAACCATTTTTTGATATCCAAACTATCTGCTGACCGATCCAGTCATAAGCAAAAGCCATTACGCCATAAACATCTATCAGTGGCCGTGAAGAGATATTTGATGAATGAAATATTAAAAGTACATCGTCACTTGTCCGAAGAAACAGTCTCTGTCCAGAAACGTGAATGTCTGAAAGCAATAAATTGAAAATGAGACGGAACCTTTCTAGTTTATTTTACATTTGGAGACAGTCCTTCCGCTAAACAGGTTTAGTATTTACATGATCGCGTATGTATATGACTTACCAAGTCGAAGAGAATTATACAGGACTTATCTTCATAAGACATAGTATTCAGGTATTTAGGTATTCAGATACAGAACGACTGATTAAGTTTCTCAATAATCAATCTGTGACACAAAAATAAAAGCCGAAATGATAATTAAATGAAGGGAAAAAATTTTCAATCACATTGAAGAATTACCTGTAATATTTCCAACCTCTTTTGAAACATTCATAGCACCAACAATGTCCTGGTAACGTCCATCCGTAGTTGCACTATATATTGTATTCGAATCTTTCTGACTGTAGATAACTCGCGTATTTGTGTGACCTAAACGATGTATAAAAGACTTCAACCTTTACACAATAAAATGATTAATCGATAAATGTTTAAAAACTGATCTAAGTCAAAACTTCTGCAATCTACCCACGAAATATCCTCGATGTACTACCACATAATATGTACATGTATACAAAGGATGTTACCTGAATCAAATGTCAAGCCACGAAACATTCGCGACCACGGCCCATTCCCGCCCTCTGAGTATGCCCTGACTCTGGCAGTGTAAGCACTACTTGGTAGGAGGTGAATCAAGAGCAGTGAGGTGGATGTTACACCAGAGGTAACATTAGTCGTACCAGTTCCATCAGCCAGTTCGACTGTGTATAGCCATTCACGATAAGCACCTTCGCCTAAGAACAATGTATAAGAAAAACGTTAGGTAAGATTTGGTAACTTCGGTCAGCTATGAATTTTGAAGTTGTGTAACACCGATGAAAGAAAAGTATGTCAAAGTGCAACGTCATACGAAAGTTCTTAGAGTGCTTCAGTCACAAAGGAAGTTTGTGATTAAAAAGTTGAAGACGAGAAAAAAAACAATGTTCATGGTGGAAAAACGACAAGTTTGTGTTGGGTCATAGCAAAACCAGTTGACAGAATTAGTGTGATGTAAGGGACATTAAGAATTCTCACAAATTTGTAAATTTCGTCACCCATTTAAATTTAGACCTACCACTGTTTGATAGATCCTTAGGCTTGGACCAACTGACAAGTGCTGTTGTTGTTGTGAATATGACCTGCAGCGATGTTGGTTCAGAAGTGGGGGCTGAAATATTCAAAAGCCTGAACATTTGTATTTGGCTTTCGCCGAAGCTGAATCTGTTAACAAAATTGAAAACAATCAAGGTGAAACGATGAAAAAGGTAAACCCTTATACGTTATTCGAGTGCAAGCTGTTCACAATATTGAATTAATTTTTTTCATTAAAAGGAGAATCTTACCTAAATTTCGTCCATTGTGACATATACTTTGGTCTTCGTCAGTGTCTCCCCTGATGTTGAGGAATGGCATGCTGGTAAAGACTCCAGTAGGCCTATGTGAAATGTTGGTGATATTCAATGCTCACCTTTTGCAATGAATGTGAATGGAATTTAATATAAATAATATGCAAACAACCTTTTGAGCCTATTCATTCTTTTAACTAATTCAGTTCTCTTACAAAAACAATTAAACATGTTATTTAAAATGATTGGTTAATTGAATCCTTACCAGGTACCGGTTGTGCATTTGGGTGCACTATTGTCATCCCATAATAGCGCCTGTTCTCCAGGGGAAGATACGTTCTTCTGTATTCGTGGGTGATGAAATCAAACTCTTCACTTGCGGCTTTGTCACCACTCGTCCAAAATATCTGTCTATCAACTTTAGCAATGCTGGAGACCTCTTTTGAGCCATCCTTGGACTGTCTACAGACATCTAACATGTGACGCATTTTATTCCCATTGATATCTATTGTTTGAAAGCATCTGTCTGTGGCGTTGACAAAGTAAATGGTGGATTGCAGATAGTCGACGGCAAGAGAATATACATTGGCCACGGTTAGAATGAGTTCTGCTCTTGCCTTCGAACTGCTCTGTTGTAAAGAATCCAAATCCAATCGATAAATACCACTGTTTCGAAGAGACCAAAACAGATATCTGTAAAAGAAAAAAAATGTGTACTAGATTTTACTCGTGCCACACTTAACAAAAAATGCGAATAGGCCCTATTTGACTAAACATACTTTCTAAATGAGTTGACATGCTCTTTCATAGTATAGCCTTGATTAATAGATACAGTACTGGAACAACAATTTACACATATGTCGTTGACTTACCCATTGACAGGATCGGCTACAACACACGTTGGGCGCGACGTTAGATTACCAACAACCATGCGACAAGAATCTTCAACGAAACAACCAATAATCTGTAAAGAAGGATTAGTGTGAGTCACAATTTAGAAAATCCTAGTTATGTTGAATAGAAACATCAATAGTGACAAACTTAAGTCCATTGTCAAGAATCGGTAGAAATTATCAGCATGGCCAAGATTTTTTTTTAAAAAATTTTGTTTGAAAATTAAGTATTTTACCCTCATCCAAGAAATATAATAACATGATAATAGAATATGTTCAGATGGGGGTGGTTGTCTTTTGCAACGTTATAGTTTTCAACAGGTGTAGGCCTAAGAACATTCAAGTAAGAAAGACTTACCCTGTTGTCTTCAACGATGTATAGGACATTAAACAACCAATCATAACTAAGCACGGTGATATTGCCGGTTGAATTGTAAACAGTGGAAATTGAGAGATTGAGCAAATCCATTTTTTGCACTATACTCTCGGAGTTCGAAAAAAATATGCTTCCGTTTTTCACATGGGAAGTTATTCCTGAAACAAACAACAAATACATATTGGAAAACGATTGGTGTAAGGACCTTTTGGGCATTTGAGTCATGGTATGAAGTGAATTGTTTTGCATTTCCTCTCGCCTGTTTAGTTGTTTTGAAAGCATATCGTTTTATCAAAAACATTATCTCAAAAATGAGCAAGATACAAAGACAACCGCACAGTTTTGTAAAGGATACTGCGGTTGTACCACCAATTCTGTGCTGAGTCAATTACGTTTAGTGTTCTACGGGTTGTAGTGTCGGATACTTGTCCGGTTGTGCCTGTCATCAGCCATCATCGCGGACGTTATATTATGATAGATTCCTTTTATAATGGGGTTTTAAAAAAGTACAACAAGACTTTACAAGAATATCAATGAAGCATTATTGATATTTCATAAGAAATTACCTTGGATAACAGTTGTGTTGTGATGACTGTAAATGGTCTCAGGCGTGCCAAGTATTTTATTGAGTCTCAGTCGGTATATGTTGTAGTGAGAATAGAAGATAAGATAAAATGCATCGCTTTCGTTACCTGAAAGGGTGTCCGGAATTAAAAGACTGGTCGAAACCATTGACGTTTACCGTACTTGGACTGTTCAATAATGATTTTTTCCACAGAAATATTCATTGATTATTATAAAATAAAATTGAAGATGCAAATGTCCATGGTTAATAACGTTTCGGATTTATTCACAAATCCATCATCAGATGAGAAGATACAGAACAGGAAACAATATAAAAAAAATAGACAGCTATGTCACATCAAAATTCATGTGTACTATTTGCTGGCTAAAATATAAATGCAATTGCTACCACAGGTACAAAGGAAAGGAACCCACATATCTGTTTAGAGAACGCTCAGCATGAAATTCACTGATGAATAAACTCCGTTGATGAGAAGTTTAATCCTGTTATTGTCAACAGCAAGTATTTTAGCATCATGAAAGGCAATGCTATGACCAGTTTCAAGTAGTACATATGAATTTTGATGTGACATAGCTGTCTTGTTTTTTTATACTGCTTCCTGCTCTGTATCTTCTCAACTGATGATGGATTTGTGAATAAATCCGAAACGTTATTAACCATGGACATTTTCGTCTTCACTTTTTTCTTCAATCTAATTTTATACTTATGGCCAAAAACAAATATAATCATGCATTATTATGTGTTATTTTTATACAACGTGTACTTGGTTATGTTTCGACCACTCCTGTGTTAGCAATGTTATGTAAACGCAACCAGAAAAGCCGAATAAATCGTAAAGGTAGTGCAAAAGAGAAACCAGGACTTAGCGTCGGGTTTAAAAGCCCACTGGTGTCAGCGAATATCCAGTGGCTCAATGGTTGAAATAATTTAAGTTTAAAGCAGACTTCCGAGATAAAGTTTCACTCATGATTTGTATTTTACAAAAGGGCGACAAAATTTATCTGTCTATATTCGCATTAGGAAGCAATTACCTGGAGGTTCCGCCAATGTACTGATGTTTTGCAATGTACAGGGTCCTTCCCCATACTGGTTTACACCAGATATAGAAACCTGATATAGTGTATCTGCCAACAAAGAGCCAAATCTAAAATATATGAAATGTTACCCTAGAAACGTTCACTGTATGTCAGAGGTGCCTCTGTAGAACTAAAAAATTTCTCTTTAAGAAATTATAAACAAATGCTACTATAGGTAAACGTTATGTGAACGGTAGGTCTATCATTTAGACGAAGCAGGACTTTAATTAAAAAATGTTTTGTAATGGTTTACCTGTAGAATGTTGTGTCTGGGTTTATTTCTGCCACAATAGGTCGAGTATCTTTAGTAAGATAGGGCTTCAGTTTCAGTCGATAGGCAATAAGTGGGCCATTGATGAAAACAGGGGCATCCCACTGTATCTGCAGGACTGTTGGAGATGGTGATGTTAGACTTGCTATGGATGGCGCGTCGGTTGGTGCTGGAAATACATCTTTATCAGAAATGCCTTTTCATAGTATAGTTGACAAATAGGGATAATTCAATAGATATGTACTATTGTTTTCGTTCAACTCAAGGGAGACTCGTGCATGAACTTGAAAAATTGTACGGAATACAATGTAGTCTTACTAATTGTTCTTGTAAATGCCACAGAAGTGTTCAGCGTGAATTGATTTGCCTTTCGTATCGTTATACGTACCTCCAGAAGGTAAGGTCATCGTGGTCTTTGATGCAGCTGAATACACAATATCAGTTCCATCTACCTTGGCAACTATACGAAACTGAAATAGAAAAAAATGTATTGA
The DNA here is from genome assembly GCA_028565715.1 of Phoronis pallida. NCBI lineage: Eukaryota > Metazoa > Phoronida > Phoronidae > Phoronis > Phoronis pallida. The sequence goes on from JAOXYC010212016.1 coordinate 15,044, forward strand.
TTGTCGTCTTCAAACGTAACAAACCTGTGTGAAATTTTGCGCACAAATGAATTTCGTTTTCATCCAGGTTCAGGACGACAAAATTCCATGTATTCCCTGGTCAAATTTATCAAGTATAAAAAAATCACAATGTCCACAAACATTGTCAACAATTATTAACGATGAAATAAACCACATGTGCCTTTCGATCGCAAAATGGATGTCGTCAGAATCAATATTAAATGAGACATGCAAGCACCTGATATGCCGTGTATGGTCGCAACTCTGTTATCATGACTCCCTCTACATCTAGTTGCAACTGTTCGTATCGACCGGTCCACGTATTGTTGAAGGGAACTGAGACGTAGCGCCATTCTAACCAATAGTTAACGTCCGGGACATGTGTCAGATCGTACAGTATGATCGTGGTCGTGTTCCCTGTTCCGTAGGTTGAGGGTGGCTCGATGGATTGAACAAGATCTAAAACAGTAAATCGAAACGACTCCTTTGCCCATCAAAAGAAACATTAATTAACTAATGTAGATGAAAAAAAATCCTCATGCGAAAGGGTAACATCACAGCACCACTCATAGGCATATTTCTTACACTGGCTTGAAGAGCTGGAATAAGCACACAAAACAAGAAGTTGCTGGGGAGCTCGGTCAGTAGAGCATCTGTCCGGCAGACAGTGGGACGTGGGTTTGATTACCAGTCGAGTTCTAAATGTTATCAGTCTTTTCAAAATTTAAACGAAATAGACAAAATATTAGAGAGTTTATTATTGTTGTTTCGTTGCTTATTCGCCGACACCTTTAGCAACCATAAGAGCTCAAAATCTAAAATGACCACCATTGGCAATAGTGAAACTTCTCATTCTAAAGGATAAGTGGAAATTTTGTATGTATTTCTTTAAAACGCTCACTGATATTACTGCAGTATATTGACCGATTTTGACAAATAATACACTTATAAAAACCTCAAAAATTGCGTAGTATTGTGCAAGCTGAAAAATCCATTACGGCATCAAAAATGTTTCATCAGCTAAATGTAGCAAATAGTACTTAGCCTAAATGCATCAGATGTTTTATGTCGTTCTGTTTTTTGTATCTCACCTGTAACATTTCGAATGTATAATTCCTTTGCACGTTCACATCCACGACTACAGAAACCAAGCTGAAATTAGGCGTCTGATTAACTTGTAAGACAATTGTTCAAAGTCTTCGGAAAATTTAATATTTAACTCAGAATTATCGACGAAGTAGTCAACATTTTTCCTCAACGATCAGACTCAATAAAGAAAATATCACCGGTGTTACCAAAAAGGTCTATTTTGTTTTTGAACCTTAAATAATCACATACAGTGTAACCCCCAATAGGAATGCGCCTATTTACGGAACACTATTGGGAATACAACAAGGAAAAAGTGCACGGAATAATTATGAAGGCGTTAACCAACCCATGAGCGGGGTTTAAAATTAATATTTTCAATGCATGAAAATTAATGCCCTAAAATCAAAAAGGATGAAAATGCCAACATAAAATCAGAGAAACTTACACAATTGCTATCACATGTTCTATTCATCTGCCAATTTAAGCAGCCATCTGTACACTGTAAAAATAAAATAATCGAATATTAAACAAAAGATTTTTTTAGTTGTTTTTATTTCTTTAAAGATACTGTCTCCTTGTTGGTGAGGATCTGGGGTCAAAAATCAAATCAACTAGAAATTTTGTGTATGAGTCCTT
>JAOXYC010212017.1:0-11300 GCA_028565715.1 Phoronis pallida
GTTTTCCAAAGGAACAATAAATGCCTGCAAAGTAGGTTACTTTATTAACATTCTGCTGGTTCAGGGTAGATTCAAGGATTGAATATTTCAAAAGAAATGCCATAGTTAGGGCTTCAGCTACCAATTCAAATAAAATGTCTTTTGGTGGTTATACATAATTCACGTAGAAATCAAAATGAACTTGATCTTTATCACTGATCAAGACAGTGATCAAGACCCTTAGATTCAAGTTGGAAACAGAAGATAATATTAATTTCTTTCACCAAAGATGATTTTACTAGAATGTATTGAGTGTGCTCATTAATGAGGTGCTGAAGCCTTGTTTTTGGATGAAGGTGAACGGTGGTAAAAAATCAGACTTTGTCGTAGTGGTGTTTCTGGTGAAATGGCTTGCGCTACTCAGAACTTCCCCACTGTATCCCTGAATCTGCCCTGCTGGCTTCAGTTGATTTAGGTTTTCTTTCTATGTTGTCTTACTTTCTTCTTTTTGAGAGCTTCATTTGTCTTTTTGATATTTAAATGACAATTGAAAATTTCCCAAAATAATCTACACACAAGTCAGTAACTTTCAGCAAGGCATGCATTTGCACGTTTTAAAATTTGTTGGTAAACTTATACACCCAGGCTTTCAACTTGAAGTTTTCATTCATGTTTCATTCTTAATTTTAAATCGCAATATTTGTTGTTTTCTCCTATTTTGGTTAATTAATAACATATGAATTAAGACATTCACTAAACAAAGTGTTGCTCAAGGAGAAACAAAAAACACAAGATAAAATAATTTACTTCATCTCTTATTTTACCATAGTTAACGTGTGTGATTAATAAAACAGCGATTAAAACTGCTTGAATGATCACCTTTGAGACAGCTCCACCCCCTGGTCAAGCTGGCAAATGTTCAAAGTAGTTGGCTCAGCTTGTACTTATATGGGTATTTTCACCTATAAAAGATATTGAGAAGTATTTTTTAGTTTTATTTTGTGAATTAAAAAGTGTAAGCAACTCATTTAGATAAATCATTTTATTTTCAGTCTTGGCTAGGCTCATAGCAGTGGTTAACAAGTTGTCCATACTTAACAGCGGAAAGAAACGTCCAAAGGATGATGTTACAAACAGGATCACCGTGGCAACCTGAGCTGACAACCAGTTGTACATCGTCTTCTTGCAGTTTTAAATGTGGTCTTCTTAAGACCAATGATTTTTTTTCAACATTTTCAGTATCATGGTTCCATTCTTCCTCTAATATACAGTATAGTGACTCATCATTTTGAGTATTACTGTCCCTTTGGACCGCCATTTAACACACTTATCCGAAGCACAAGAAATTCACAGTTCCCAAAGTTGCTAGTCGGAAATGTATTTAGAAGTAAATCAAAGGGTTTTGTTACAAGTAGTTACAATATTTGAAACTTCCATCATAGGAACAGGAAGTGACAACGATCAGTGATTGTCATGCTTATTAATATCTTTGAATTTAGCAGTTTACCAACCATTCCTCCTTATTTATAGAAATTTGGAAAAAGTAGTAATTTAATGTGTTGACATTTCAAAGACAAAGTCAAGTATTGTAACAAGGAGTTCATTTCATTGCATTTCCTATTTTTCTGTTTATTTTCTGTTTTGTTTCAAGATTTTATTATTAATTTGTGCATTGTTTTCAGGAATTCGAAAATATTGTTTTGTCTTATTTATTTTTGTATTTGGTTGTGGGATATCGGATTAATGATATATTACGTGGGATATAGAATTCTTAAATTTGGTGCGTCTGTAATTCTATAAATTTGAAGGCAGAATAATTCGGAACTGTACTGGGAATTCTAATGAAAATATAACATTTGTTACAATTACCAACAAGTTTCTGAAACGGTTCTCCTTTTTAGAACGGCACCTCTTGTACGTACAAGGAATTCGGATCACAAATACACGATTCGATCAGCTGTTTCATAATTACCCTGGCTAGCTTGTATGAGTGAACAACCATTTGCCTTGTATGTTTGGCTCTTAGAAAATGGAAGTGTTTCTGAAACTAATCAGCAATGAAGTTGAATTAATTACTTCTGAAGAATTTGGTTTGCTTTCTCACAAATGGACAATTTTCTTGGAGCTCGTTATTGAAATCATTTTATAAATTCAATGTGTATGTTGGCTGTTAATAGAATATTGCCTCTGAAAAACAAGTTACTTGTTGATTTATCAGACTGGCTCTGTTCCCAGAATGCACTTCTCTAGTTTGCCATCAACTCACTGCCATGTCATGCTTAATGTAATAACAATAAAATTTCAACATTGATTTTGCTTTGTTGTCTTTGGCATTGTGCAATATTCATTGAACAAGATTAGAAACAAAAATTGTTTTAGGAAGGAAAATTTGTATTAAACAAAATATCGGAGGTTTGAGAGTTATTTCACACAAATTCAATTTTGATATCAATATACAATTGAAACAAGAATTAAAAAGCATTTGTTTCAGAATTTTATTTGATAAAAATTGTATTATTTACAATCATGATACATACAAGTGTTCATATACATTGCAATTCTATTTTTACGATCTGATTTGCGAATACTGCAGTGATAGCCACAGATCAGAATTCAATGATCCCCATCTTTTCCTCAAGTTCTCCCCATAATATTTTTCTGAACGTTTTAAGAGCATGACCCGAGGACCACAAAACAGGGTCCCATGGTTTCAAAGGTAAACATCAATCGACATGAACAGAAAAAACATCCACCATTTGATATGTATCTCTTGTCACGTGACAGAATGAAGGCATTATCTTTGACAGAAATAAGTTGTTCCATTGTACATCTGCATCACATGACAGAATGAGGGCCTTACATTGGATAGTTGAGCATGACGTCCTGCTTGGCCAACTCCAACAACATAGGGTCGTCGAAGAACTTGTTGATGCTCACATCTTCACTGAGACCCTAAAATTGACAACAAAAATAAATCAGTAATGAGTGAATTCAAAAATTAATTCATAATAAGTTTGAGATAATCCCTTTTCCACATTAGTTTTATGACATAACGAATCGTTCTGTGCCTCAAACTCACGAGCTTGTAAGATGGATAGGTCATAATTCAAGATCTATAGAATGATTTTCATTGTAAATCAGTTTCCGGAATTATTTATAAAACATCATAAATGAATTCTTCCTGAAGGCAGATCTATTGTGTTCACAAAATGCAACATATTTAATTATCACCTGTCTGTAGGTACGTCATTTTAAAGTATTAGAACATTTTAATGCTCGAAATCAATCTTCCTGTCATGAATTTATTTTCAAATATAGTGTAAACAATGTTCAGATAAATTGTTTGCCCATAAATTCACTGACCTTTCTCCTCCTTGTCTTGATCATGAACTCCCTGGCGAGATGAGTCGCGGGCTGTGGCTCAAGTGGCCGGATTGTGATGCTCTTATCTAGGGGGTCACCAGGAACAATCTACAAGAGAAATAACAATCATTTACCAATGAATCATTCAAGAAAATCCATCTTATGGCAAATAGTGTACAAAACATACACATATCATGATTCCAACCTCCCTATGTTTGCAATGGTGAAGATGGCCTATTATATCTTCATGCATTATTATGTCAGTGCCAGGTACCCTTTGTTAAAATGAAACAGAATGTTAGCATTCATATTTATTTTTAAAAGTGTTTGCAAACTCACTCTAACGCATTTGTCAGACAGACTAGATTTCTACTGATCCACCACATGTTAAAGAGCAACTGTGTGGCTGTCTGGCTGAACTAATGTTTAGCAGTGAACTTCACGAAATGTCACCTACTTTAGAAAATGCCAATACTCCCCATAAGTATTTAACTAATTTTGCATGTTATGTGTTGATCAGCCCTGTTGAGCTAAGACCTCCATGATAAGTCAGGAGAAGAAATGTTTACATCATCTCAACACATTTTTTGTAAGAATCATCAGGATAAGATTTTTTTATTTCAAATTTTTAATTTTCTCAATTATAAGAAAAGTCCACAAACCTGCCAATGATGAAAGACCGATAGACAGAAAGCCATGCCTTGTGTGTGTGTACGTAAATCTGTCTCAAAGCCGAATGAGTCGATGGCAGGGATGAATGCTTTGATTGTATAAAGGGGTGAACCAGGAATGGGTGCATCCTGTGTCACATGACCCCTGAAATGAACAAAAGAGTTTGATAAACATGTTGTCTGTTTCAACAAAGGAAATAAATAATTTATTTGAAAAAAAGCAAAATCAAAGTATTAAATTTAAAAGCAGATATTTTGACATAGTAAGTCCTCTTAGCACAGGCCTATTAGGTTCACTCATATTCAGACACGTGTTCTACAAATTCATAGCCATGGGTTTGATTCCCCTATATCATCGGGGAAAGGGAGAACATTGAGAACCAAGTTTCATGTCCAGCGAATGAACTTGATCACCATACAATACTATCCATCACATTTCAAAACTGATAAAACCAGTAGTCTCTCACCTCCTCCTGGCTAATACAGTATAAACAGCAGAAACACAATCAGCAGGTGCCTGCACCTCCACAAAGTTATAAGGTTCCATCAGACGAGGTGTAGCCTACAATATGAAACATGATATATCTAAATAAAGGCAGGTCATACAGTTGAAGATAATAATTACAGCATCGTCTACATTATAGAAAGTAAACACAGATTAGAACAATCAATGTGAGTTTACAACTTTTGGCAATATTCTAAACCAAAAAGTCTGTGCATTCTTGTGAAAAGTTATTGAATATGTTATAAGTAAATTCAAAATAAATAACACTGTAAAGAAAGCTTTTCCTTTGAACTTTGTTGATAGTGAATAATTATTGTGTTGATCAGCCCTGTTGAGCTAAGACCTCCATGATATGTCAGGAGAAGAAAGGTTTACATCATCTCAACACCTCAAGTCACATATTGAAATAAAAACCGTGGAAAGGATCAATGAAAAACGCGGAAATCCGGACAATTCCAAGCTTTCTACAACTTATCAAAGCACGTCTCAAATGGAAAAGTTGGGCATAATCAATTCACCATTGTTTATCAATAAAAAGAGTTTATTAGTGTACTGACCATAAGGAATGCAGAGTAAGCCACTCGTCGTGCGGTGGGAATGATCTGTCCTCCACCGCGGTGAATTGGTTCTGCTGCGATAACCGCATCAAGGATCTTAAACTTGGAATTCCTGATTGCTGAAAGTATGAAAATAAGGTGACATCTTCTCTCTCCAATTGTTTAAATTTTAAAATCTTAACATGCTGATTGCAAATTTCATAAAATTAAATCACAAAGAAGTATTTAAAACTACGGTTAAAGTTCTGAAAAATGTAAATAATCAATCTGTGTTGATCAGCCCTGTTGAGCTAAGACCTCCATGATATGTCAGGAGAAGAAATGTTTACATCATCTCAACACAGATAAGGCAACGGCTTACAAACAATGTAATTGCTATTCTACCCGAAAGGAAGGGGAAACCTACTCTCTTTTTAGAACAAAAGAGTTTGGTCCATTTCAATATTTTAGAGAAAAGACTTCTATGTTTTGTGAAAAATGCCTCAGAATAACAGTATGCCTGAAATTCAACATCATCCACTGCTAAGTTTGGCTTCTTTTTTATTCAATACCATCCAATTCATTTATTTTATTACAGAATTTAGAAAAATATACAAAAAAAGTTGATATTGTTCAACCAATGCCGTACTTACGCTCATCACACAGGGGACCCTCCCTTGTACCCCACTGGAAACCTTGAACAATACTGTCTTTTACTGAACCCAGTAAATTTTTATCCACCTATTGAAAACACAATACATCTAAATAAAAACTTCAGTTTTATGTCAAAATTTACACTATATCATAAGTGGATCAACATGAAACTTTACCCTTAGAGCGTTTGCGCCAATTTTTGTAAAAATCAAAATATTCATTGGATTTTCTTCTTACACAGAATATATGCATACCAATTGATACTGCTGACGTATTAAAATGTTGTGACTAAGGGAAAGATTTAATTGTAGCCAGATACTAGATTGATCAGCCCTGGCAAAATGATTGAAATTAAAATATGTGTTGATCAGCCCTCAACCTAAGACCTCCATGATGGTGTGTCAGGAGTAGAAATGTTATACATCATCTCAACACATATTTAAGTAGTTATTTTATAAGTACATGTTAACACCCGGAAAAATGTTATTTACTTTAGTTGTTCTAGTTGAGAAGTTTCAAAGGGTTTTAAATAAATTAAGTAATTGTTTTTAGTCGACAGGTGAAAATCACTAATCTTCAGGAGAATCATTCCTGCAAAAAGACACATCCTTTTCTTATTAACACCAACATAAATCTCACCTCTGAAGGCAGTGTGTCATCGACCAAGATGTTAGGGCCAGTCGTGTCTGGTCCAAACGCCCAAATAGAACGAGCGGCCAGTAAATCCCAGTCGTACTTTGTCTGGAAGAATTCACCTAACCTCTTCCTTGGCCATGTGATTTGTACAACTTCATTCTCAATGTCTTCAGCCAAACCCTTCTCAAGAGGCTCAGCAATCATTGTTATTTTATTTCTGTTAAAAGACAGGAAATTTGATTAAAATTGACAGTCCAGAAATGTATAATAAATGTATCACAATATCATTGTGTTCTAGTTAGATGGATGCTTTATCAGTAAGTTTTCTATAAGCTGCCAAAAAAAGATTCTGAATAAACCGATGAATAGCACCAAATCATGTGTTTGCCAATGTTATTCATGAGAATTGTTTGGATTAAGTTGAATAATAAATATGTGTTGATCAGCCCTGTTGAGCTAAGACCTCCATGATATGTCAGGAGAAGAAATGTTTACATCATCTCAACACAGATTAGGCAACAGCTTACGAACAATTTAACGGCTATTCTGCCAAAAATGAAGGGGAAACCTACTTTCTTTTTAGAACAAAAGAGTTAGAAAAATGAGAGGAGATACTTTCATTGTAGAACACAATTTTACTTTGATGTCGGAACTTACTTTTTGTTTGGAGTTTCAGCAAAACATTTGAGTGATGAGGTTTCAACTACTGTCTCACAGAAAGAAACCACAGGATCAGCTACCTTGATATCTGGAAGAATCAATTTCAAACAGTTCCTAAATAAATAAAGCGCAGGTCAACTCTCATGGTAAAGTGCTAACACTGTGCAAACTTCCAAATTGCTCCAATCATAGCGACATACAATTTTACATTTAACAATTTAATTTCATCTGGTTATTCAACATTTTGTCATATAATCCAAGAACCGAAAAATTTGATGCCTTTTACTAATAAAGGAAAACTTCTATAGTTGCATGACCTGCAGATTCACCCCTTGCTCTTGTAAGAATTTGCTACAGTACCACAAAAACATCACAGGGCACCATATTTCCATCTACAACCTATCAATTCTCACCTATTTCTGAGTACATTTTCCTGAGATCGTGCATAACACAGTCCAGGTAGAGTTCACCTGTACCCAGGATCACATGCTCCCCCGACTCTTCTACCTGCAAACATCAATACAAATAAATGTATGCTTTTACTGGCATGACAACTGGTTAGTAGTGACACATTGATCTGGACTAAGTTCACAAATAATTGACTTTAAATGAAGTAGTTATAAAACTGGTCCCTGGTTGAGTTTTACTAGGTTCGATGATTGATATTTTTTCATGAGCCATTTAATACAAATTCATTGGTTACAACATAGTACAATTCAAGCAAGATATTAGGCCATGGAAATTGATATCAACCTTATAAAAGAATATCATACAATAATCACTCCAAACCATCTAAACCAAGTTACCTTTGTTGTTATCAATGGATAACTTTTGTTAATTTTTCGTAGACCGTCCAACATTTTTGGCAGCTCCGACGGGTTAACCGGCTCAACAGCTATTTTTATGACGGAACTTGTATTGAATTTTAGTGGTTTAAATATGTGTGCGTCCTCGTTCCCCGATGGCTCTGTGATGGTCGCTGTTTTTACTATAGGTTGGTCTACACCCTCTATGAGAATCCAGTTTCCAGCTGGTACTCGGTTTACTTCAATTTTATACCTACAAAAATATACATGTCAGAAAGGTGAAATCGCCCAATCTCCCTGTTCATAGCACGATCTCCAGCTTGCTTAAGATCTTGAATCTGTTACTCAAGTGACGGATGGTTGGCCAGTTACGAATGACTAATGTTTTATGGTTGTTTTAACAAACCACAACCATACGAAGTGTATATTACATGATGAAGCTGTTTATTTTTGCATTACTTCGAGACATTTATGTGTTGATCAGCCCTCAACCTAAAACCTCCATGGTATGTCAGGATAGTTATGTTATACATCATTTCAACACCAGATAATCAAAACTGTCTTTGAGAAGACTGATTGGTCTTATTTTCATGAAACTTTGAAGCAATGCACCTTTGACTTATGGACTTATGAAAATTCTCACGCCCAAACTAGCCTAAAGCAAATTGGTTAAAACTCTGGAAAACATGAAGTATTTACTTTTTGACTTTTAAAAAATTCTTTTATTGGTCAAAGAAAAGTTGACACTAAATTTCGTGGATCATATCAATAGGAAAAGGAAAATACCTAGCTTCTGACACCCACAGTCGGCCCACTTGACCAAACCTAGAGTCCTCTTCATCTTGAAGACAGTAGTTCTCGCCCAGTATCCTCACATCTTGATTTGCATATAGCGTACCGCTCACAATACGTCCAAACACATGAAATATTGTGGCATCTTCTGTCGGGTACAGTTTTGTGGTATGTATCATAAGGGGACCCTAGAGTTATATATTAGAATTAGATAATGTGAACGAAATCTCCCATGTCCCTAGACCATATTTCATTTCACCCTTTTGTGCCAAAGTGCACTAATTTGCAGATTCCACAAGATATTTATGTGTTGATCAGACCTCAACCTAAAACCTTCATGGTATGTCAGGAGAAGTTATGTTATACATCATCTCAACACAAGATAATCAAAACTTTGTTTGAGTAGACGAAGTTAGTCTTATTTTCATGAAATTTTGAAGCAATACACCTTTGACTAATGAAAATTCTCACGTCCAAATTAACCTAAACAAATTTGTTTTAAAATTCTTAGGCCTTAAAAATCAAAAGGTTTGACCAACTTGCAAAAAATCAACAGCAAAAATATTCTGTCATCATATCTGATATGATACTATCATCTCAACTTAAAAAGAACAATTAGTTAAAGGGGAAATACAAGACCGTTTCTACAGCAGATATACCCTATTCTAACGAATGAATTTGGTGTCGGTATGTCGACAAAAAATTCAATTTACAGGCACATCGAGTTTTGTTTTTATTTCCCACTACCAACCTTCTTACAAGAGAAACTCATAGCCTGTTTATTTCACGATTTGTTGACATGTTCGCCATTTTGTCCAAAGTGACACAGCTATCTTTGTTTTACAAATTAGAGAGGTGTCATGTGACACAGATCACATGACTCAACTTGATGTAGTTGTGTACAGTCGAATGTTATGAGAACACGAGTGTTATAATTTTGTTATTTTCAGCAAATATGTCAGTTTTGTGATTGGGTATGTTTAAAAGTTAATCAATGACTGTTATGGATATGTCAAAAGTGCGTTTGGACCGGAAAAACGGTGCAAACGGGCCAGTAATGCATCTTTAAGAAATTGTGAATTCATATGATTCTTTACACTAACTTAGCAGACTGAACGAGAAAAAAACAGATATTTTAGAGAAAAACAACCCACCTCTGGATCACAGTCAAACATGGTTTCAGCGAGCTCTGTGTCTAGTGGACCTGTGTACGTCTGTTCTACTTTATTCCGAGCATTATCAACAGGGGACTGTATATGATTGACACACATGTCTACAAAACCTGCACAACATAGGGTAGAAACGTGTTTAATCTGTGCAGATTAAGTTGCAACCTGTCATACATTTATTATACAACAGCTTAATTTCACATGTGTTGATCAGCCCTCAACCTAAGACCTCCATGATATGTCAGGGGAATAAATGTTATACATCATCTCAACACAGCAGATCAAGCTTCATCTACACATAGCAACATTTTTAGCGAAACAAATTCCTTTTTTTTGTAACCCAATGGGTAAGATTGACTGTATTTTGTCAATTTACGGCTAAATTACTGATTCAAGATGTCCATTTCACAAAGATATTCTTTTGTTTTAAGGTCTAAAAGTAAGATTTTCACAAAAAACAGTTTACGTTTAAAACTTAAAACACATACTGATGACTTATAAATAATGCTTTTTAAAATACTTTTGAGTGTAATAAATTAATAAGTAAAGACTATATTTGTCAAAAACGTGCCCAGCCTTGTTTCAAAGGGGGCTAAGAATGCAATGTCAAGTCCTAATGGCTCCTGAATCTTGTGTGATCAACGAATCAACGAACCTTCAAAGTTTCCAAAGAACTTCCTACATATAAGTCTCATGAGTGGACGAATGTTCATACGTGACTCGTCTTTGGTTAAATGTATTCCCAACTCATCACACACGTGAATCAGACTGTCATCAACATCTCCAACAATCTAGGAACAAAACGGATAAGGTAGTACTTAATAACAAACGGGGAACACATGTTGGACAGACAAGCATTTGACTTGCTGGCTTGTGAAAGTGCTGTTCCTACTCTGTTGTAAATTTCAAAAACATTGAAAATCTAGTGCTATTAAATTTAACTCATAAATCATTTGCAATATTCTTACTCAAAGAAATTTGTGTTGATCAGCCCTGTTGAGCTAAGACCTCCATGATATGTCAGGAGAAGAAATGTTTACATCATCTCAACACAAACAATATCATACCCCATGAATATAATAATTGTTAAGCCATGTGTAGCAAAACTGGTGTACTATATGAACAATGCCCAGCAAAATATCATCTTCATAGAAATCAGTTTTAGCAAATGGGTAAGAAACCGAAGCCACATTTCAAAAACAGTCACCAACCTGAGCAAAGATTTTGTACAGTGGCTCTAATATGAACTCAACAAAACTCCTCTGTGCTCCACTTTGAGGTGGTTTCTTTGTGAACTTTCGCCTGAAACAGATAAATCATTTCTCACAATGACCTATTGTCTCTTTATTTTCATCAAAATTAGTTTATGTTAAATCTGTATTGATCAGCCCTGTTGAGCTAAGACCTCCATGATATGTCAGGAGAAGAAATGTTTACATCATCTCAACACAGCATTTTTTTTTTTTAAAGATACTGTCTCCTTGTTGGTGAGGATCTGGGGTCAAAATTCAAATCAACTAGAAATTTTG
>JAOXYC010212128.1:0-11297 GCA_028565715.1 Phoronis pallida
ATAATACAGATCATTAAACAATTTTAAATTTAATTAAAATTCACCAGTCTTCAAAGTAAAAACACTAAAGAAATGAAGTATAAATATATAAAACATAATTCTTAAACAAATAGCTTCTTAACAAATTTTAAAATTGTTCAGAGACACAATAATGCAGACCAACCTATCACTCTCAAGTCTGTTGACTGATCGGCTGGTCAGAATAGCAAATAAAAGAGGCAATTTTATTATTTACAAAAATACATTGACGGCTATTTATTAATGGTAAAGATAAACTTTTCTAATTCAGTTTTTGAGCAAATTTATTTATGCAGGGTCAACATGAAGTTGTACGAGACATAAAAAGAAAACGCTAAGAAATCTATACATTGGATTGACAGTTAAACTTGAATATTCAAACAAATCTGGTGAAAAACAAAAATTCAAAAATCAATCATTTTACCATTGATAAATAGTGTCAAATGCCTTTTAACAATACATAATTAACGTCAAAGAATGATTATCCAATGAATAAGGCAACTATTAGTGGTGGTATTAACGCTAAGACTGTTCTGTGTAGGTTGGTCGCACTGTTTCCACCATTGTCCAAACTTTCACCTATTTTCCCTGATGATTTTGCACCTGTGTTTTTCGGGGTTGTCTCAAAGAACTCTTCGCCAAACTCTGGTTCTGTGAACAAAAGAAAGTAGATTTGATATGGAAATGAATTCTAATAGTGACAAAAGGAACAGGTTTTTCACGATTTTTTTCAAATGCATGCTATGAACATAAAGCTGAAACACACTTCAAATAAACTAAACGTCACACAAAATCAGCTTGAATAATTCCATGGTAGCCTTTTTAACAACTTAAAAGTTTCTTTGGACACCCGCATAAAATTCACAGTTCACTGAGTTTTTTCAATTGAAGAAAAAATATGGAATTAAAATTCATTTAAAAATATCATTTAAATATAGCAGTTTATTTGGTATTGTTGTCTTAAGTTTCTGATGGAATGAGTGGATGGTGGCAAAAGAAACTTTCTGATAAAAACGGAAAAATGATTTGTACCGGTAAATTTTTGATTTTTTTGTAAACAACCCAATTTTGTCCAATCCTTTCAAAATTGCATTAACATTTCAATCCCAATGCTCACTGGTGGTCTTTAAGAGGAAAAAAATACACAAATCCGATCAATCTTTTTTTTTATTTGTTGTGTGAATAAAGCTGTTTAAGAAATTTCATGCCAGGCAATCTCCTCTTTAAAATCCATATTTTGGAATGTCAATTGAAAAGAAAGTGTCTTAAAAAGAAGTATTTCCCACAATCATGCAAATTAAACTCAATTACTTGAAAAGCAAGACATGAGAACACCCCAATTCAATCAATAAAGACATTCTTAAAAAATATGAGAACCACTCAAAAATGAAATGGTCAAGCCCAAAAACGCAATCTTTAATCACTTACGATGTGAATAGTTTTCATCAGTAGTTGGAGGCGATGCTTAAGAAAAATTACATTAGATGTTATCATCTTTTTAGAAATGGGTGGCAGAGTGGCCCACTTCCTTAGTGGCATATTTCATTAATTAATAGTACTTCACTTTCTGTATACCCTATTAACCAAATTCCTGCTACTACGTTTTTCCTTGTCAAGAAAAAGGCAAGGCAAATCACAACTTTTAAATTTTTGGTCTTGATTTTTAAGATGATTAATTTAGGTTAATTTTACAAAGCTCTAAAAATTAATTAGGACTAGATAATGTCTACAAAGCGCGTATGTAGCCCGTTTGCACCACTGGCTCTATTTAATATGATCATTTGCCAGAAAAAAGCAACTGTCGCATTGTATTTGCCAGCAAAAAGAGGCACATTTTTGTGAAGACAAGCATAGCACTTCATCATAATGATCCACAATGCAATGTCCAAAATGGCTGGCCTTGCATATCACTTTTTAATTGTCAATGGTTCTGTAGACCTTTTGATATTATAAGATAATTGTTTTTTACCAAAATCGAAGAACAAAGTTTAATGACGTAGCTTTAAATATATTCATGTCGATATATTAAATATATTTATAGCTAAGTTAATATTAAACTTTGTTCTCAGATTTGTGTCAAATGCTACCCAGTTGAGATATCACGCAGTTGCAGTAAGTAAAAGGTTGATGAAATAAGGTCAATGGTCATGGAACCTTGTGATTCTGGGGTCTTATCTTTTCCCAACAATATCCTACGACTGACCAAGACCAAAATATGATAAAGTTTGAAAATAAATCAAGGTCTACATACTGCCTCCTTTTGGTGGGAAGGGATTATACGGTGAATGTCCACTTCCGCTTCCTGATTCGTCAGCGTAATCTTCGTCATCTTGATAGTTGGGCGTTGAGCCCAGTTCTCTCGGTAAATCTTCGGACAAGTACGGGTCGTAAACCTGTGAAGCCCAATTTGGTTGATCAGACTGGGCGGGTTCCAAATCCATGGCAACTTTGTGGTCAAGTTCCTGTGAAATAAATGAACAGTCAATTAATGAATGATAATTGTGAAGGAGACTGAATTTTGTGATAAAAATGAATGGAATTACAAAATTCATTCAAATTTTTTACATTTCACAAGCACATGTATGAAATGGAAAATTAAATACCTTCATTTAGCATTATTTATAGATCAAACAATTTTGCATTCATTATTAAGTTTATTAAGTGATGGTCTATTCCTGGTGTAAAAATAACTTTCAAACTAACAATATTGTTAATAAAATTAATTTTTACATTGAAATATTGTGAATCGTGCCAAAAGGATAGCAAGTAAATCTGTGTTTAACACTCGTGAATTTCCTAAAAGGATGTCTGCATAAATCAATGTGAAATGAATTCACACAAAAGTGATATAAAAAATCTTGGTCACAACCAATAACCTTCATCTCTTGTTTAAGATGGTGCTCCATGCCAATTGGCCATTTTTTGACATTTTAAAAACATTTTAAGAAAAAATTAAGGTAATTTTGTTAACCGGCTTGTAACAATCATTTTCAAATGATTCCTGTGTCAATAGAGTTTGCTGTTATCAACTTATACTCCTTTGAATTTACCACTTTTCAATGGGAACCCCAAAAAGAGATGAAATTCAAAAGAGTATAAGTTGACTAACAGCATACTCTATTGACACATGAAATTGATTTTTTCAAGCAGGTTAACAAAAACATGTCTCATTTCTTGGAAATTTTACTTTTTCTGAAAATATTTGAAAAAATGTCAGAAAATGGCCAATCAGTGTGGAGCACCAATTTAAAATCTTACTGAAGGTAATCCAATAGAAGATGAACGAACATCTATGTTGTGACCAATGCAATAATTATGTTGAAACAAAAAACTGTCCCAATCCATTTTTAAATGTGTTTATTTTACATCTCTAAGTCATGTCAGACTCAATCTTTATTAAAAGTGTATTTTCCTGGTTGTAAACTAGAAATAAGATGGGACAGGCATCAACCGATGGATAAAATATTGAAATGGTGTGTAGGCTGCATTCATGATACACTTTATAAGAGCATGCATGGGGATCTGTGGCAAAAACTACAGGTTCAAAATAATCATGGTTTTATATAAACTGATGACATGGTTTATACTCGAACTTACGCAAATGGGGAAAGTGCATGGAATTATGCCAATTGAACATTAAAATAATTTACCAAATAAACACAATTTTCGTGCCACATTTATAACTTTGTGAATTAATATATATTTGGTTAGCCGGAGTCTCAGTCTAAAACAACAAGTGGGGTTAGTGTGTTCTGGTGATTCCTATACACAATGTAATAAAAACACACTGCAGTTTTCTGTGGAAATAAAAACAAAAAACAAATGAAAAGTTAAATCCAGTTGTCTAGAACAACAGCGTCTCTGTTGTGGTCACACTCAAATTGCAAACCACGTCTTCAAAAGCTTTGACCAAGGGAGCTATTTGACAAAATGCCTCGCATTACATGTTTCATCTATAGAATTTAAATAAAATATAAACTGAATCCTCATTTTTGGTGTAAAAATCTGAAAAATTATGTAATTTTTCAAAATGATAGGTTTTTTAGGAAAATTTCAGAAATATTTTTTTAAGGCTAGGTAAACCAAATCTAAAAAAAAAGAGATTTGCAAGCTAAGGCATAGCTTTGTCAAAATGAGGCTCATTTGGTCACATGACTCGTGAGGTGATCACTCGTTGTTCGACTATATATACGTACCATGCAAAAGAACCTCTCGCCCAAAGTTGTAATGCATACATTGAAAATACAGAGCAAACTACATCAACATTTCATAGAGCTAAATCACGATTCAATAATTTTAAGAAAGAGATCAATGCAGAACAATACCATGCACAAAATTATATAATCTACAGGGGCAGATTTAAGGGGGCGCGCAGCCGGCATGCCCCCCTCCCCCCTTTTACAGGCTTTTTTATTGAAAATGTCCACTTTTTCATAGTTTTTCGGTCATCTGGACGTAAGGGCGCCCCCCCTCTTTCATAATATTCTGTATACGCCCCTGATATATATTGTAAGCCCCATATCACACTGTTCATTTTTAGTGGATCCCCCCATTTTTCGGTACAAGTCGAATAAGTTGGTCCCTCGTTTATTTGCGTCATTCAGTCAATGTGTTTCCAACGACTAAATAACGGAAGTTATACGAGGGACCAACTTATTCGACTTGTACCCATTTTTCAATCAAGTGAAGAATATTGGGAGCAGATCTCCATTCAAACATGTTTGGTTGAAAACACATCAACATTCTGCACTGCTTATTTTACGGAGCGTTTTTTCGTATCTACGAAATAAATGTCTATCAAGTGAAGACAAATACTTCTTTTATTCAAACAAGTTCAATTAGAATATTCTAAGAATCACTTTAGAATAATTTAATATTAAAATGGCTGTACCAGCACATCAAAGGATAGTGTACTTAAAATTCACAATTCCGAAGAAATGGTATAATTTCTAGTAAAATTCATGGAACAGATGAAAGGGAACATCAATTGTCATACACATATCTCAAAGTCATACATTGAGTAGAATATACACAGGAAATCCGTGTTGTTAAATCTGGCTTTTCAAATTTAATTTTCATGTTTATATCCTTCGGAACGGAAATTGAGAGAAAATGACCAATCAGTACCGCCCTTAATTATCATTAATCTAACATTTACAGAGAACCAATTTTGAAAGGAAGTCTTGGTAATACGCCTGAAACAATTTACCCAGTTATTGCAAACTGAACGTTGGTTGATTTTTGTATCCAATGTTGCAATTTTTTTAATAATATGGGGCTGATTATTGGGAGGTTTACCTCAAAATACTTTTTATGCAGTAAAAACATAAAAAAATTCATTATATTCAAAAACTCAGCATGTTCTGTCGCAATTGAAATTTCATTTTTTATACACCCAAAAACGCCCGCCAATGGCATTCTATAGAAAACACTCAAACCTGACATTTCCTCCATTGAATTCATACCAAATTAACACAGTTTTTAAAGAGGCTAAGGAGGTTTCTTAAGTTTTCTTTGAAAGCCAAGGTTAACTCTAAGTGTAAGTCTAGACACCAAAGAATGGACTTTATTTGTCTGCAAAGGCTTTTTTGCTTCTAGGTAAATATTAAATTATTCATAACTTAAAATCTATTTAGCCTCAACGCAAACATAGAAGTGATTTCAAAAGGGAAACAAAATTTGCCAGCATGTGCAATAAAACATTGACGAGTCAAAACGATGCAGAAAGTAAAATGCCTGTAGCTTATTTTTGGGGTCTTGATTAACCCAATTTCCAAAAAAAGTTCATTAATATTACCCACAATTCCCTCTCATCAATAGCCAAGAATGGTATTGCAGAAGTTATAAACGCTTCCAGGGTCAGTGTTACAAAAAGAAGAAAAACATGTCTAAAGATGCAAAAAGCCTTCACCTAAACATGAAGACATCGAAAAATATTGCAATCTAGATGTCTGTTTTGCATCTTTTATGATTTTTGCAATAAAATGCAAAATTTAAAAATAGTTCTCTTTCTACGTACCTTGTTTGTTTCTTGAAGTCTATGTCTCAGCTTTGTAACTGCTTGATTTCTTGATGAAACGGTCACTTCAGGATTATTTGTCAATTGTTCATTTAAATTCACCGGAGTTACTTCCTTGGTATAACTGCAAAATAAAATGATCAGAATTATTATCCAAACTCTGCTAGTTCATGTACCTCACATTACTATCTTAGAAATCAAACTTTCTAGTAGGAGTAAAAAAATACTGTACACTCGAAAGAATTAGCCCACCCCCTGTTTAGAGAACACTTAGATTGTGATTATATGCTCAATTAAAATTGCCTATATTTGCTGATATGAGAATATGGTCATCCCAGGTTTTTATAGCAAATTACCAATGTTTATGCCTTGGGTGTGTTAGGGTACTTTTCTTAATGTAGAAGGAATACATTGCGGCTTAACACTGGTATATTTAGTTTTAACTATGTCAGCATCAGAGTGTCATTTTAATGTATTTCATTGAAATATAAAAGGTTATCTCCATTTTTTACAAATTGAGCAAAGTTTTTAAAAAAGAATTCTAATTTTTTTCCTAAATATTTAATTTTGATCAAATTTTATTACCATGACGTGACCGTCATTCCCATTTTATTAAACCTATACAAGCTCCATTCAAAGTCAAATTCTCAAAGTATCAAAACCTAGTGTATTTGAAACTCTTATCAATACGCAGATCAGGGTAAAATGTTTAAAGTTAGACCAATATTTGTACAGCATAAACACCCCACCCAACTAATGTAAAACCCATATTTCATGTTTTGCCATTCAATTAACTACAAGGGATCATTATCGCTATTAACACAGTCATAACACCTTAAATTGCTGCAAAATATGGATGAAAAACAAATGTTAGGCAAAAAAACAAATGTTAGACCGTTTAAAAGATCTTAGCTGCAAGGAAAAGTAAGATGCCAAACAAGATTGTCACGAGGACACTGTTGTTGAGTTCAATGATTTTTTGTTTTACAAATTTGAGTAATTAAATTTGCACCCATGGTTTGATTAATATGCAAGGAATGAATAAGGATTCAGGTTTTATTAAAAAAAAATTTAATGCATAAAAAAACATCAATTTTGAAAAGACGAAGACATTTTTTTTTTCTGTCTTCAAAATTTATCTCTTTTGACCAGTGAAAGCACAAATCTATTTATATAAAAAAACATTCATTTGCAGTCATAATTATATTCCATAAATGATTCAAGCAGATAAAAACAGATTCTTTCACACAGTTCAATACTCATGTACTTTAATATACAGCCATAATTTCATTAAACAAGCAATGATAAACGATTCAGTCTTTAACACCTTTTATTGGTGTACAAAAAATGTACCCTATACAAACTATAGATAAGATATTGACATCAGCTTACAGAACAAACAGCAAGGTGGATGGTTAGCGATAACTATGTTAATATCAAAAGAAGGGCATAGTTTATCAGTTATACTCAAATGACAAAATAAAACATATCTTAAGTCCATGTTATGTGCGCATGAATGAAGTCATTTATCAAGTTTTGTTGCCCGGGGCTCTAAATTCACAAAATTTATTTTCGGCTGACACCTGCGCTTTTATTTATCTTCAACTGTGTTTTTGACATTTGATGGTTGACCTGAGCTATGAATATTTAATAAAAAGACAATACGGCATATCATTTTTTAAATTTGGTTTATTTTCAATATTCCCCAAATATTGTCAATTAAGCCATCAAACATATTTGCCAAATCAAAAGCTGGTTTCATTTCTCTAGTTTTTTTACACCAATTTGTTCTAGCTTGTAGTTACGTTTGGTTGAAAATACAGCACCATTGTGCAATGCTTATTTTATTGAGCAATTATTTTGGTATCTACGAAATAATTCTCTCTCACTCATTGGCAACTCACCCAACAACTGTCCAATCATCGCCATGAACAGATAAAATAAAATGTGTTAACAACAGCTTTTGTGCTTCATAATTCAATTAACATTCAAAAAGATCACATCGACATTGTATTATATTTACAATTTCTAAGAGACTAAAATCAAGGTAAATTCCAGTGGAACAGATTCATAATTATTATAATATCATGCTTCCTGGATGGATAAAGAACTACATTTTATTATTTACAATTTCCTTAATAATGTATTTACAATTTCCTTAATAATTTATTAAAAATAATTTTTTTAAAGGTGAGGAAATCAGATCTCCTGTAGCAGATTGGTGAAATCTTTTTTGTTTTTATTTCAAGGATAATTTGAATGCACCTTTTTAAAAGTGGAAAATCTATTTCTTTCCATTTCAGGCCAGTCTTATAACCTGGTGTGATTAGGAAACCTAAGAAATATTTAACTGACCAGAATCTGGTGACATCATGGAAAGAAATGGATTTTCCACTTTTAAAATGGGGGCACTTATTTAAAAGATTTATAAATTCCCGATGTCATTCAATAATTGTGTGAAGTTAGTTTAAAAATCATCAGAAGAAGATTTGATTCTTAAAAAGTGAATAAAAGTGTAAACAAATAATATCAAACTTATTTAGGTTTCATAGGTGTGAAAATACAATGTCCTTAAAAGTACATATGGTACCAGATTATACTGCTAATAGATCCCAATAGATATTTCTCTATGGAACTTGACCTTGTGACAAATTGGCTTAACAAACAAACTTGAAGGAACATTATTATTAATGTTAGGAGAGTTACCTGTTAATTGTTGAATTCATTCCGACACTATTCATATCATCAATTACCAAATAACTTCTCAGATCCTTGGTTAGAATTGATATTTTTCATTAATAAACTAATGTTACTAATTTTGAATGAAAAAATCAGAACCCGAGATAAATATTTACTTTTCCCATCAGGCCAAACTTCTTATCAAAGCAACATGTACATCCATTGATACTTACTGTCTCACATAAGAGTATTTCAAACCAACACTTTAATGATTTCAGATTGAAAAAACTGCCATTAATATTTACAATCCTTATCAGTCAGGTCACAAATTCCTATCGAATCAACAGGTACATTCAAAAATACTACCAACACATAAAATCTCAAACGTATAACCACGAATTAATACATTTCCTAAAACAGAAACTTACATTATAACAATCCAATACAACACAGGCACAATAAACGTCCTCATCCCGGCAAATCAAAATACGAATAACACCAAATTATAGATAAAACAGGTTATAAGTAGCCAATCTGTGAATCACGACCCATTCGGCTCTCTCCGTAGTGATGGGGTTTAGCTGGGGACAACTGAACGTCACAGTTTCCTGTTAGTCTGTGTATGTACTGATAAGAATGCAATGACATCACGAGGGGGTTTCCTTTTGAGGTGTAAAGAATTAGTGTGTGGGTTAGGAGAAAGGTGGCAAAGGAATTGTATTGTGTTGTATTGTATTGTATTGCATTATAATGTATTGTATGTGATGTATTACATATAATTGTATGATATTAATATTTTGTGGTTCAATGAGTACTTTAGATAGAGAAAAGATAATATTGACTGTCTGCAGCTGGGTTTCAGTTCATTTCGACAAGACGATTCATAAAAAGCTAATATACCTTTTTGTATTCCAAGATAAATAAAGCAGAAGTCTTGAATAGGTGTCTAATAACATTTTAAAAAAAAATTCTTTGTCAAATATCACAGATATTACCTTTTCTGACAAGTGGTTTTTGATTGGTTTAGAAATATGTGTTAAACATTTCTATAGAATCAACATCAAGCAAAAACATTATTTTAAAATCATTTTCCATTGTCAATATTCATGAACAATTATCTTTACTGACAATAGGTGGCGCAACCATCTATAATCTCCACTTCTACAACACAACGTAGGGCAAAATAATTGGAGTCATAAATGCAAGGATTTAATATGAAGAAAATCTTTTTTTATAAAATATTCAGCTGTATGTAGTACATTTTTTGCATCAAATTAGTCATTTGTTTACCGTGTTCTTTTGGCCACATGAATTAAAAAATAAATTCATTTTCATGCAGAAGCAAAATTAGAAGATTTTGGTAAAAGGTTATTAAAATATTAGAAGCAAAAATTTCACTTATGATAATTCAATCATTCAACTAAATTTTGTCTCTAAAACGGAAAAATGCATAGAAAGATAGCTTGGTCTTTGTAAAGATTGCTTTTAAAAAACATCAAAATACCAGCTTGCTTTCTTATTATCAAAACCTGAACTATATTGATTGACATTTCCCTTCAACACACCCCTGTGCGTTATTACGCAGTATAGATTTATAAAGCACCACCCTAAGGTAATTATCTTCATCAAAACACATTTAATAATACCAAGATTGTAGGCAAAATGAACTAATTTACCCACGAGATTCCAACTTCCTAGACGTCACAGACTGGTATTAAAAAACAGTGATTTCTTAGAGTTTGTAAAACAAAAAGATCAGTACGGTGATAAAAAGATAAATTAATGAGAATTACAATATACCTAAATTATAAATCCTCGCATGATGGGGCAAACCAATAATCTGTCTAGTGTTTCTTTAATAAGGTGGGAATTAAAATGAATAATTACCATCTAAAATCCTTGGTTTAAATTCTAAGCAAATGATTCAGAAATTGAAGGGATATCTACTTTGAGATTTTAGGAGAAAACAGTACTGTCTATATTTTGAAAATAATGTTTCGAAATAAACTAATGAACTCACGTTCTCAACTTATGCATTAAATAAAATGTTGTGCATTTTTTCTTGTTCGTTACAGAACTGTCTCTACATTCTAGCCATTCAAACATTTTTAAAGTGTTAAAATCTGGGTTTTATATAGGTCGACAAAAATTTTTGCTAATGCCATATTTTTCAACTTGTTCCATCAAAAAATTAACAACAATTTTTACTGTATTCAAAGTTACAAGTTTCATTAACCTGTAAAAACCCAAAGACTGGAAAGACTAAAAATGTAGAGACAAATACTCTAAAGCCAAGTCTAATCTAACTTAATTTTCAGTTCACTTATTGAATCCGTGCAAAATTTCACGTTTTCCCATATTGGTACTGGAGGCAAAATACTTAAATAACCAGCAGTTGTTAACACCTGAGACAAAACTGGGTTAATGAAAGAAAACCTTCAAGCAACAAACAAATATCACGTTTCCCTATCAAACCCATTATTTCTGACTAAAAAAAAAATCTTAACACTTTTTCCCAATATTACCTCACATTATTGATTTGACATTTCTAGCTCAGAATATTTCCACGGCAACAGTCTAT
>JAOXYC010212239.1:0-11295 GCA_028565715.1 Phoronis pallida
GTGTAACGGTGTTTTAACAGCTTTTAAAAAATCTTGCAAACAATTGATGCTTGGCGGTTGTGATCCGGATAGATTCAGGGGAGATGATTCAATACCACCAACCGATGTCATCCATCAGATTTGCAGAATCGAGTGTGCAAGGCGACAAAGAATTTCTTGTGAGTATCAATTGACCTTTAAGTGAGAGACAGTCCTCTTAGCAACACGAAAAAACCAACCACTTTTAAACGCCAAAACAGCTCTTTATTAGTAAATAAAATAAAAACAACGACTGATTGTAATTTTAAAAATCCTGACATGCTTCACATCTTCTGTTTCACCACAGAAGATGTGAAACATGTCAGGATTTTTAAAATTTCAATCGGTCGTTGTTTTTATTTTATTTCTGTCGGCGCTATTTAGACTGGAAGGAAATTTGTAGGCTCCTTATTAGTGTTTTAAGATACAATTAAATCTTCCCATTTCCGGAGAAGACGCAAATTTCATGCAGAACATACATACTGTTATGAAAATGATAATAATAACACACCGGTATTTTTTATACCGATTTCTTTGTTAACTCATAAATATCATACTTATACAAATTATAATGAACTTGTAGACAATCCCTCCATTTACATAATAAACTTCAGATACTACTGGTTATGGAAATCTGCGAGATTTAGAGACATCAGGAAACTTCAGTGGTTGCAGCACAAAGAGATCCACCATTGTTCTAGAAGTTACTAGCAATGATTTTTTTTCTTCTTTTTTTTCAAACATTTATTTGCCTAGCAATGACTTTGATCGACCTGTCAACTACCATACTCTCAACAGAAGTCCAGGTACGGTACCTCAGAGAAGTTCAGTGGCCCAAAAACAAAGATACCTACCATTGTTACAGAAGTAACTGGCAATAGCCGTGATCTCTCTAAGAGCCACAACACTTTCATCCGAAGCCCAAAGACTCCGACATATTTCCTTGGTTTAAAGTCACAGAGATCTACTGCT
The DNA here is from genome assembly GCA_028565715.1 of Phoronis pallida. Lineage (NCBI taxonomy): Eukaryota > Metazoa > Phoronida > Phoronidae > Phoronis > Phoronis pallida. The sequence continues at coordinate 991 of JAOXYC010212239.1, forward strand.
GTTTCAGAAGTGACTGGCAATGGATCTGATTCTGCTGAGGAACCATTCTCATCACACTCCTTCACAACACAACCAACTAACTCCCAGCTTCATCACAACCAACTATGATGACAACTCGGCAGAAATGACTACCACATACGAAGATCAAGAGAGGTTAACAAACTATCTTTCTGATTCCAGTCATCAGCGAGAAATGTTGATACCATTTTATGGTAACACATTTCTCTAAAATGACCTCCAACAACAATCAACGGAACATAAAAACATGCGGTATATTGTCTGGGAAAATTACACATGGAGCCTTCCAAATAACACATCTGCTCATTCCCAAACAGAGCGGCACAGCCGACTTTTGTTAATGTGAGAGAGAAGAAGAGATTCTCGAATACCATTTAAGCAAAGAACTGATCACTTTGGATACCCACTCACCCATCCCCAACTGAATTTCTCTCAAGTGTTGATCTCCATACCCACTGTCAATATCAATTGATGATGCCCGAACCCATTGTCATAGATAGTTCATTCGGCAAGATTTAAAGAAACTCCCTACTACCACCTAACACCTGGTGAGCTGTGGACATGTACAAAATGGCGAAAAGTAAAAATCTAATTGTTTTTGATTTAGTCACACGAAAATTGTCTCTTTTAATTATCATTCTTTAACACGTGTATAAGATTATCTTGAACGTTAGTGCTGGCTGTCACTCTCGGCTATCCGTTAACACACTCAGACAGGATTGTCCTGACTCCTTCATTTCCTTGTGAAAGATCATAGTAAAATGTCACTATAGGAAGGCGGCTAGAGAGGCTGCCCTTTCTGCACTATAAACTTGCTCATTTGATGCTGCGCTACTACGTGTTCAAAATCGTAACATATACTATTAAAATATTAATGAAATCGGAAATAATAGTTATCCCACAACTCCGATAATATACAAGTCTGAACTGATTGAAGAGCATTCAGAAACGACCGAAACTGAAAATCATTAACGACATCAACCAATAAATGTCTGAAAATCCACAGAAATAATGGGTCAAAACGGACATATTGGGACAAAACGGACACAATGAGACAAAACGGACATAATGGGACAACAGACGCTTTCATCGAAATTGTCATGTTTAATGAGACTTGTAAACTCCTCATATGTACCATCTTTGATAACTCATAATCTTCCCCGATCATTACTATGATACATATGCACTCTTTCAGCCACAAGCCTACCTTACGTCTGTAATTCGGGTATAAGTTTGGGACGAGAGTGTCCAAACAATCCAACAGCTTGGTATTATGACGAAGTGACCGGGAGATGCAAGAGGTTTCTCTTCCGTGGTTGTAGAGGTAATGCAAATCGCTTCGAAACTAAACACGACTGCGAAGTAGCATGTCCATCGAGTAAGTGTAGTATTTTTTTAAAAATAGGTATAGTTACATGTCGACGCAAACGCGGGAAAGATCGAGGTTGGGCAATGTGACGGGGGTGTGCATATGCGCGAGGTGATTGTGAAAACCCAAAGTGCTTCTGGCGACGTACTTATTATCTTTTACTCTAAAGGCCGAAGCCGCTTCACGAGCAACCATGGACCGCCATTGACATGCTCATTCCAGCAAGCCGGGCTTTGACACTCTGGGAATCGATTGAAAGCCTAGTGCATTAGCCACTACACTACAGAGACTCGCTAAGTTATTAACGATTCACTTAAATATACTCTCTCTACCGTTGGTTCCAATCTGGCGTCAAATCGCAAATCAGCTAGAAACATTTTTTACAAATCCTTTGTTGAACACAACTTACTTGCATCTGCAAAGTCAAAAAGTTCAAAAATGATCCAACGCAGAGAGACGTTTTTACGTAAAAATTGCCCCTACCCTTTATTATTTTAAGTGAAGGGCACTTGGGGTTTTTCTGAATAATTAAGAGTTTATTTTACTTTGACCAAGCTTGGTACTGTTCACTGCCAAAAGTGAAAGGCCAATGGTGTGGACCTGTTCGATATTGGCATTATAACGTTACAAGCGGCGTTTGTGTACGAATACCTACTAATACTGGTTGTGGTACATTTCCAAACCGCTTTGTCACAAAACACGAGTGTGATGAGGCCTGCAATGTTAACGACACAGGTAATTCGTTTTGAACAAATTTCTTTAATGAAACAATTTGCTTTGTACCGATAGCTTACATTGCTTCACTGTCTGTTTCGTGCACAGCAGAGCTCTTGCGTGCGGATGTTGTACAGTGTTCACTGTATCTCCCTGTATTTTTACCGCTGCTTGAAACGGTTTTTTGCCATGGTAATCCATCTAGAAAATGCCACACTTTGAAATTTATTTTGACGCAAGTTTTGGTTGTCAAATTGGTTGTTTTTGTCGATGAAGGCTTTTGATGAAGATGCTTTTACTGATCTTAAAGGTATTTGCAACTATCTTTGAATGTTTTCTAGGATAGTGTACAGTGCTAGAATAAAACAATTTTAAAGAAAACATTTTTTTGGAACAAATTACTTTTGATATTTTCATCAAATTTGAATTTTATGCCAATGACATAACATATTTGAACAAAATATCAAAATATTTTTTTCAAAAAAATTCACTGAAATTGTACTTTCTAGGTAATGATAGCACTGTACACCATCCTGGAGAACATTCAAACAAGTTGCAAAATGTGACTTGGACGCTTATTTTGGCAGTTGAATTCTGTTACAACTTCGGTAATTTAAAGTTTGACTGGTCCACATACGAACCATTTCAAACCGACAACACCGTCACTAGGATATAATACATCCCTTTAACTATTAATTAAAATACGCCATTGGTCACCACCTATATGTACATGACGCTCAATCACAAATGTATAGATGTAGGTCAAACACCATATTTCTTTTAGTTGTCTGGCATTTCAGCATCTAATGTGCTTTACGAAGTGAAGTCTGCAAGCAACGATTGTGTGGATAGACGTGTTGGATATGCCGGTACCAGGGATTGGACAGAATCTGGGCTGCGTTGTCGACATTGGAATGACCCGGAGATTCGGGCGCACTTCGAAGACGACACAGATTTCGCAGACGCGTTACATAAATTACCGTACAACGAATGGGTGTCAAATTGGTGTCGAGCTTTGCACAGGACCTACGAATGGTGTGTCAACTATCGTAACCAAGTCGAGAATTGCAGCATACCACTCTGCGAAGGTAAGGATAGTTGAATCAATGATTATCTTCATGTTCAATACAGTGATACGTTTACCATATCGTCCTTTGACATGTACATTGGCTAATACATGTATGGGGTTGGTTCTATGTGGAGAATCATTTATCTAATTTAAAGTATATGACGGAAGGAACTATTACCATATAATGAAATTAAATACTGGAATGTATCTAACAACATTGTTTTGTTGAAATACATCAAATCATTCAATAGATAAAACCAAGTTAAAGACGAAATCCGGTATAAAAGATGTATATATTTGAAGAATAAAAACCCAAACAGTTTTGCCTCAAGGCTTGGTCACTGGTCATTACCCAGTGACCAAGCCTTGAGGCGAAACTGTTTGGGTTTTTATTCTTCAAATATGTACATCTTTTATACCAGATTTCGTCTTTAACTTCGTTTTTATCTATTTTATTATGCGTCCGGTAACGGCAATACTGATTTTAACCATCAAATCGTTCGTTTTTTAACCTTAAAGTTTGTAATATATTTTTATTTAAGACTTGAACGCTTTATTTCTGTTTCATAGTCGTAATTGATGCACCGAAGATATCCATGGGCCCTCATATTAATATCAGGTTTTACTACTACATGTCACATCCACACGATGTCAAGATTGATACAATCAGACTGTTTAAAGACGTCAGTGAGTTTGAGGTCCGCCTGGTTGCTAAGTCGAATGTAGAGCGTGGTGATTTCTGGATCTCGCCTGAATATAGACCGTTTTTTCGGGAAAATCTGCCGGCAGTGCAGTACAAGGAAAACGGAAAGATCAATAGAATGAAACTTCATTTTCTTACTACCAGTACAAATACGAGGTACAACGGTGACTACGTTCTACTCGTGAGGACCAATAACGGGGGCGTGTACAAAGCGAAAATCAAACGAATAGATGATGAAGGTGAGCATTAGTCATGCGCGCTACAAAGATACACTTTAACATCAACCAGTCCACTACACGTGCAATGTCAACGCGTGCCATCCCTTACTTAACCTCAAGGTTTGACATAGTTAGAGTCAGTCAGACTTTATGCACCGTCTTCGGAAGCCTAAAGACGGGGCAATGTACAAGAAATTTTGTATGTTATTCAGGATGCTTACTTTTTCAAAGCTCCTTTTGTTTTTGTTACTGATGTGGCTGATATGTGTCACTTAATGGTTTCTTACGTAATGAAAAACGTTAAGAAAGCGATTATAGCAACCGGATGTAACAACTTGGGAGAATATCCAATTTACGGCGCGTACCACCATTCTGAAGTCAAACAAAGTGATAACGGCTATTTGGTGGAAAACCTTTAAACGAGTACATTTTCAAATCCGTCATCGCGCCTATATCTTGTGTGAGCTTGGTTGAATTACCGGATGTCACTTGACTTCCAGACCCTACATCATTATTTTTGTATCTTCACCTATAAAGTTAATTAACGTTATACAATTACTTCAATACAAGCTTTTGTCTTAAAATACAACGTTGTTAATTTCAGGTTTTACACGTTGTGACAACCAAGACTTCTGTTTTAATGGCGGAGTCTGCGTGTATTACGCTTGGAAACCGCATATTGAACGTTGTCAGTAAGTAAACCCGTATCAGCTTTTCAAATTGTGTGTGTCGGGTATGAACATTGTTACATTTGGAAGACGACGTTTCAACCCAGAAAGTTCATTTTTAATTGATTGGAGATTGAAATACAATCGACAACCCGTACAAAAAACAACTTACCGCAGAAATGTTCTTTAAAACAAACAGGAGCAATTCTTGTGTTATCATTGTACTTTTTCTTTTTTCAAGTTGCAATTTACCATACAGTGGATACCGATGTGAATTACACGACCCCCCTCCGCCAAGACCTGTGGAAGGTTAGCTAAACTGTTCATCAGTGTTTAATATATTTGAATTCTGACCACATTGCAGACTCGTAGCTATCTTTTAAAAAAATGTGTTTCAAACTTTGAATAGTGATCGTTAACTAAAATAGTCAAAACAAAAACAAAAACCAGAGTGCTCTGCTTCAATTACTGTTTATCAAAATCCGGAGATTCCAATTGTTACGTGTTCCGGTTCCGGATGAGGCACATGGTTCTTGGTTATTGATTAAAAAATACTAGATACTCGTCAGCTTCCAGAAAAGATTTGGCAAATCTTCAATTGAACTTGACAAAACTCAAGACGTATCGATGGGTGGTTCCCATGCTTACTTTATCTACGTCGTAAATACCTTGCGCTGACATTTGTGTATCTTTTTCAGGAGCTGAGAGTGTGGCAACTTGTGCATGGTGTGACGTCTACTGGATCACCGTCTTGCTGACTGCGTCTGTAGTTCATGTCTATGCAAACCAGTGAATTACAACCAATGGCATTACTCTTTTGAAATGAACTTAAAAAATAACTGTATTACAATGATTTGTAAATTTCAAGATGAAAATCTGACAAATAACCACAGCGGCTTTCAGGGTTATCACAGTTACAGTAGGCTACGCTACTTCTCAGTGTTAACCGTTTTTTTTGAAATTGTTTACAATTCCACCTATTATATTATAGATACGATTAGTTGTTTTTATATGCTTTTTTGTACATTATTTACCTATTTAGTAATGCTCGGGGAGACATGAAAGTTAAGTTGAATATTATTTTGAATTTAGAATCTCAATAGCACATCGCAGCTCCTTAATTTTTATTCATACTTCTATAATTTTTGTTTATTGATTTAAAATCAACCCGGCTCAGCATTTTATATACATTCAGTAATTCCTACTTTTATTTAAATAAATTGCACTTTGGTCTTTTTTCAGTTATGTCAAAGTATTATGGAAATGTTGATGTTTCAAATTCTAAGTTAACACATTTTATCACTTGTATTCGACTTCGTAATAGGATATCGTAATTTATCATAATGACGTTCTGGAGACTAATGCGACATTCTGTGGTTGTGCGTGTCATTCACACCATGCGAGGAAGCTTCCATGGGCGGATGCCTTTGAAATTTTTAGCGTTTTTATCGGTTTTATTTCTACTGATTATTTTGACAATAAACGTTTTCAACCACCCAGTAATATTTCTCTGCAAACATAGCTCGAAACATCACTCCAACAGAATGTTTACCAATTTAACCCCGGTAAATGTATTTATCTTGGAAATATTTTGATTGCGTAAATTCATAACAAATTCTCATTTCACTTGCGTTGATGCCTGTGAACTCGCGGTGCTTGACCTAGATTTGTTCACGTGGACATTTCTTTGTTTTTTAAGCGCCAGGTCATTGAGAGCTCTCTCTAAATTTGATATTTTTACTTCAGTTTTTACGGGTTGCGTCTTTATAAAGTTCAGCTACTTTGAAAAAAATTCACCCACCCATCCCTATTCCACCTAGTTATCACATTTGTATATTCTATACTAAAAATGTTCGCTTTTAGCCATACCATGAGCAGGAAAAACACAATGCAGGTTTTTGTTATAATATCCATGTTATTGAAGTTAAATAAATATATACAAAACTATTTTCAGTAAGACAAACGTTTCGAAATATACTTATTTCATAATCGGTGAGGTAGCGAATGACAAGAAAACTAAAGTCGAACCAACAGGTATAATATAAATTAAAACAAGATTTCTCGGGCTTGTAAGGTGAGCATACGTAGCCAGTGTGTTGCCGGGACAACCGATGTTTACCAGATACATTAATAACAAGATAAATGTCAATCGGGTCAGCGATAAATTATTAATATAATTTAAATTTCACCGTGTCACCTACTACCACATCACTCAGCTGTTTCGAGTTTATAAAATAAAATAAGTTGCAAATACACGGTATGAGTCATTCGCGTGCCTGGATTCATAGTGACAGGACGTAAAATATGTACTGCACAAAAGTAACAGGTGTGTTTGTACTAGTCGTCGTGTTACAGGTGAGAAGAAATTAAACCTTAAAAAATGTTTATTAAATTGATAAATGATTGGAATAATTGTGTTTGAATCACTTTTTCTACGCTTCCAAGTTGTATGGTGAATTTAGGGTTTCTTGTTTTGCGGCTTGAAGAGGCATCAACTTATTCTACAGTGAGGACCCCCAAAACGGTTGGTACTATGCTCGTTCCAAAAATTGCGGATAGAGGGTGCTAGTTTGGCGCAAATTGAATATACACCCCGCACTTTCAACGAGCAATATACATTTGTAGGAAACACATTTAGTTTAGTTTACTTTAATTGGCATATTTTGGAATAAGCATGATACCAATTTTTTTTGAGAGGGCCCCCCACCATCCCTCTGTAAACGGGAAGCTCATCCATGAAGCGTGAACTAGTGTTTTGGAAGCAGCAATCGCTATTTGTGGGTTGATATCCATATATCATGTTACTGATAATTGAAAAACACACGCTTGACATTCCGTTGGATATTTCAGGTTATTGTGGACTGTAAAAGTCAAGACCGTGTCCGCTACTGTGACGTCACGAAACAATGTCGCAAGGGCGAATGCTGTGAGGTCATCAACAAGCCAATAGGAAAGCGATCAATCAGCTTGTTGGACAGACCTAAAATAGGAACGTGTGAACCACTGAGAAAAGCAACCGAAGGTGTGCATATTTTTATAAAAGCCTACGTAAAAGGGGAGTGCGGGAGAGTCTAAGCGACAATATTTATCGAACTCAATTTACATTTACAGAGTTGCTTGTACTTTAAGGTCACAACCCAGTCCGAAGGTGATAGATCTCATTTTCCCTAGCGGTAAATGTGAAGTCCCTTTTGAGACAAATTATGTCTTATACTTTCCATTTGCTCTAGGTTGCCTCGTAAACGTTGAACCGTCGAATGCTGCAGTTTATCGCTGTTGGTGTGAAAGTGGTTTATCATGTGTTGCAAATGGTGGCTATGAAGTTCCACTGGGACCAACAGGTAAATAGGTCACAAAACTGGTTCAAATTCAATTAAATAAGCTTAGTTCCCGATCTCACTAGAATCTGCGCATGTCCACTTATTTCTGTTACAAATACTCTTAAAAAAAAGAATCGGTTTGCCTTCCATATCTACATTCAATCTGTTTCGGACAATTATAGGAAATCAACGAGCACGTTTGACATTTGTCATGGACCATTATGTCGCCGGGTAGCTATTATGTTGCCGCCCTAGCCATTAAAACGCCGTCGACTTTATCGCTACGACGGTGATATTATGGCTACCCCTTGACGGACCATTATGTCGCCTTGCTTGCAAAAAGTTAGAAACAGGATTTTCCGGTGCAACTGAGTTTTAAAAAAGTTATATATTGAATAATCAGATTGTTGACTTAATGGTGAGGCGGCGACATAATGGCTACCTGGCGACATAATGGTCCATGAAAACGTAGCCATTATGTTGCCGTGTTTAAATTTAATTTTTTAAAGTAATTCCACATTGATTTAACCTTAAATTTTCTCTTGAGATCTTTAAAGAATAACTATACATCAAGTAAAGAAACCTGCCCATTGAACAATTAAAGTCACATTTCACAAAAATAATTCGCACAATACGAGATCTAAATTTTGATTCTATCATAAAAACAATCAGCAATGCGTCATGAATGTTTCATTGATCAAAGAAAAACATGATAAATTCATTGATTTTAACTAAAAACATTAAGTTTAATTAGAAAATGTATGTTTCCGCTCTTCAGGTAATGATGGCGACTTAATGGCTGCGACGGCGACCTAATAGCTAGGGCGGCGACGTAATGGTCCAAAAGGGTTAGCCGTTATGTCGCCGTCGTAGCCATTCAGTTGCCGGCGACGTTATGGCTAGGACGGCGACATAGTGGCTTCATTGCCAGTTGGCATTAACTAATTATCGACCAAATTACATAGAAATTCTCACGCATGGCGATTCTAAATTGGCTCCACTAAATATTATTGATTCCAGTATCTTGATTTGATTTTTTGTCTGGTACATTTTTATTTAAATTTTTCAGGGAATTGCAAGGTTAAACAGCTGTTTAGCAACGCTGGCAAATGAGATGTAAAAGAAGTTGATCAGCTGTAAATTGTTTTTAAATTTATTTTGTGATTGTGAAGCTTATATTTAAGCATTGGTAATAATTATAATAATAAAGAAACGGAAATATAAAATGAGCATTCATTTTCGATTTTGGTCTTGTTAATTTGAATATTATAACAATATGATGGTGATAATAATAGTAATAAATAAACAAATGTGAAATGTTTATTGAAAATTTCTAGCACCCTACATATGACGACAACGTGGTTAGGAACATCAAAAATCAAGGTTACATGTAAGTGATAACCAAACGAATTGATAAAACTCGGTGGACAAACGCATATAGAAGACACAAAACAGACAAATCATATCTTAAAACCTCTCATGTATTTTTAATTCGTGGTTTGGTAGCAAACTGTAGTTATTGGATTCAAGGGTTCATTGATAATATATTTGGGCGTTGTCCGTCATTGGTGTGTTGAGGAACGATAACAGTTTCATAGCTATGTCAACGACAGAAGCATATTTAAAGTATTTGAATATTTACCGTCACTTGAATAAATGTCTGTTCTGTTATATTTTCAGCGGTTTACCGTTTCGTTGGAAATAAAACGCGTCAAAATCGTCTCTCAATTAGGACAAACAACAACAAAAAGGCTGTTGACCTAACTTAGCTTTTATTGACTGATAAGGTCAGAGGAAAATAGTTATCGTCATAACATGAAATACGTAGAAGGAACCCGGGGAGGAGGGGGCTGGAACTTCGCTAAAAAGTGGGAGAGACGTGCCGCTCTCAGGTCGAAAACCGTACCCATTTGGATACCCAGTCATGGTGATAAAGGGACCCATATGGATACCAAAGTTGCCAAAATAAAGCAAAATATAAACCCATTTCTATACCCAGACGCTAAAATTTCGAAAATTGCTGCAAAATATAGACCCATTCCTATACCTAAACGCTAAATACCTAAAAATGGCAAAATGCGACCCATATCTATACCAGGCGGATTAGCTCAGTTGGTAGAGCGTCGGACACATAATTGAAAGGTTGTGCGTTCGGATCCCGCCCCGGGCAGTCCGTTGTGTCTTTGAGCAAGACACTTTACTGGCGTTGCTCCAGTCGACTCAGCT
>JAOXYC010212350.1:0-11291 GCA_028565715.1 Phoronis pallida
CCGTTATTTCATTACATGTATGTAACTAAGTGTGTTATTCCTCTTTCAGCTCCTGGCACCATTGACCCTCCTATGACCCGTAATGTTCAGTCTAGACAGATGGATGTTATCTGGACACCACCGTTATTTCATTACATGTATGTAACTAAGTGTGTTATTCCTCTTTCAGCTCCTGGCACCATTGACCCTCCTATGACCCGTAATGTTCAGTCTAGACAGATGGATGTTATCTGGACACCACCCTTATTTCATTACATGTATGTAACTAAGTGTGTTATTCCTCTTTCAGCTCCTGGCACCATTGACCCTCCTATGACGCGTAATGTCCAGTCCAGACAGATGGATGTTATCTGGACACCACCGTTATTCCCTAATGGAATCATCACTCAGTACAAGATATATGCAAACAATGCATTCAGGGAATCGGTAAGTAGTTAATAGACAAAGGGAAAATATCTTTTTAATATCTGTATGAAAGTGAATACAATTATATTGTACCCCTCCATTGTTATTACGGTGATTTAAACAGTGCAGGCTTTTGTGTCGGAGCATTAGCTGTGGTTAAAGGTTTCAGAAATGTGAATTTTTGTATGTTTATTACGAAAAATATAAAATTTATATTTCAAGTGATATTTTGCATGACTTTTGTGCTAATTTTGGTTGTCTTCAAATTGCCTTCTAAGTTCTACTCGATTTTTTTCCAGAAAAAAATGTGTTGTTGACTGAATCCAAGCAAGCCATTTAATTAATGTGTTTGAACTAAAATATACTGATTTTTCTTATCCAGGTTCCAGGAAATGTGACGATACATACCGTTCAAGGTTTAACACCGTACACAACTTATGTGTTTGCCATAGAGGTCTGTACAATAGTCGGGTGTAAAAGAAGTCAATCATCTAGCCCAGAGACAACACTACCTGCAGGTTAGTTATTAAATGATCAGACACCTTGTATTTGGGTATGGTGTATGGGTGTAGAGGACTAAGTATTTGCATTTTGTTTTAAATAGTCAGATGTGAAAACCAAGCATACAGTCACAGAAACAAAATAACAGACTGCTTCTTAATAAAGTTGTATGAATCATTCACTCTAACATACAGTGTTAAATTATCTACAAGAACAGTAAACGTTTTCCCATGATTTGGATATCCTAGTTACTTTGTGGCATCTAAACAAATCGTTTCATTCGTTTCAGAACCTGAAGGCATTCCCAAACCAGTCTTGTTATCTGAGACACCCACATCTGTTCTGATACAGTGGGGAGTGCCTACCAGCCCTAATGGTATCCTGACTGGGTACAGTCTCCAGCGACGGAAGAAGGGTGAAGACACGGTCGTTACTGTGAAGGGCTTTAGTGTGAATGAACAGCGCCGGTATGTGGATGAGGCTGACGTGTTGAAGCCGTACATGGTATATGAGTATCGTATTACAGCATCCACTGCATATGGTATCGGGTATGGGCCGTGGGGAGAGATCACTACTAAATCATCACGTAAGTACTGCATGATGTTTTGTTCCTTAAAAATGTCACTGTTAACAATGAAACTTCTTAAAGACCAGTTTGGATAAAAATCATAATTTTAAAAGTGCAAAGTTTAACATGATTAAGTGTGTTCAGCTTCTCCTAATGGTTAAAAGTAGAGTTTGGTCGTAACAATTTATAGTACCTTCATCTTTTTGAGCACATCAATATTTGATAGTGCATGTTACCACTTTTCAAGTATATAATTATGTTTTAGATTATTGAATAATTGAAGGTTTTGCAAATTTATGTCATGTTCTGTACTTCTTGATTTAAAATCCCTTCAGGGCCCAGTCCAATGTCACCTCCTATTGTGCGTACATTATCGCCCACATCAGTGGTAGTTGAGTGGAAGCAGCCTGATAGTCCCAACGGGCGACTAGAGAGATACATTATTAGAATGCCGGAGCCCAGGATTGAAATACGTAACACCAGTGTGAACTCTAAACAGGTTGATGACTTGATACCATACACACAATATTCTGTGACAGTTACTGCCTGCACTGGTAAGGTTTTATTCACTTTTTTTATGTAGAAATTGAGAAAAATTGCCTGAAATTAGAAAAAAGCCTGTCAGTAGTGTTTTCAATAACACTTGTTTAAAACATGTAGAAAATTCTAAACATTTCGTGCCTGGGATCTCTTAAAAGCATGACAAGGTAAATGGATGATTTATATTAGACAGACACTTTTAACTCAATGAAATAAAAAGACAAGGAATGTGAAGAATCAGCCCTGTGCATCTTGAAATGTCTGCATCTTGAGTTCTCTGTTTTTAGATGGTGGCTGTACGGAGAGTACCGCAACCATAATCACTACAGGCCCAGCGCCACCTACAGGCATCAATCCACCAACAACAACACCAGTATCTAGAACAGTCATTCAGGTAAACTGGGAACGACCACTGAGACCAAACGGACCGAACTTAGAATATGAACTGAGTCGTAAGAAGATTAGGCAGCCTCTTGATGGTAAGTTAAAATTTTGAAAGTGATTAATTCAAAAATGATTTCATGTCATTTAGGAACTTTAATCTAGCGAAATATAAGTTTTCATCAACATTAACTATTTCATTAAAAAAAAACATATTTTAATAAAAAATAAACACCTTAATACCAGTTAATATATAAAAACTGGTAACAGCTTTTACCATTAGAGGAGCGATCCTTTTTATACTCAAATTTTGTTATTTATAAACTGCGTAACTATAAATGTCATGAATTAGAGTCTAACTTTGGCTGTGAGATCATTATTTGTAATAAAGTTAAACTCAACATTCAATCTGATGCTTTATTTTTTTTCTGTTGATGCTTTAATGGGCTTACAATCTATCTTTGTTGCAATCGGTTTAAAATCAATTTAAATATTCTCTTCAATACAGCTGCTGCCTCAGGTTTTGGTTTCTGGCAGAATGTGTATAGTGGTACAGGAACGTTCTTTGAGGACCGAGGCCTGACTATGTTTACAACTTATGTGTATCGGGTCACGGCAATCAATGACGAAGGCTTCCTATTGAGTGACAGCTCCGCAGAGGTGTCTACATTTGGCGGTGTTCCCCGCAAGCCTGCTGTCGTCACAGCACAGGCCGTCAGTCATGTGGCTATCAGAGTGTCATGGGTCACACCAAGTAAGATTTTGACTGCAATATCTGGAGTTGAATAATATAGTATTAACTTAGTTGTTAATTGGACTCGAACGTTCTTGAAGGAAATTTTAGCATTGTATTTTCTTCAATTGAAATAGATGTTTTACTCATTAGATGACATAGTGGATGTGGTTGTTGTTAATGACATTAATACCACATGCATTTAAGCTATTTTAAGCTCAAGCTTCACTAAGTAGTTGGTGCATTACAATGCATATGATTGTGTTTTTCAACATCAATCTTTTGGGAAATCATTCTTAAAAAACGTGTAAAGGATCGATTTCTCAGAAATTGAGACATTGCTTGTTGCAAGATTGTTTGATAGATAGGTAACATAAACATTTTCCATTAAGTTTTGAAAATATCTTATTTCAATAAGTGTGTCTGTTGTAGATGATATGTTCTAATGCTACTCTGGTTTATTCTAGGCGTAATTGATCTGCAAGGCCGAGTAGAAACATATCGGGTATTAGCCAATACTGGGAGTAAAACAATGACTCATGATTTTGGAGGCAACGTCAGCTCTACTGTGTTGACTGGTCTCACACCTAACACACTGTATGAGGTCAAGGTTGTCATGGTGATTAATGGAGGGGAGTCTATCACCAGTCAACCTGTTTATACCACTACAATGGATGGAGGTATGGGGAATAGGGCAAGAGAGTGGTGCATTGTGTATCTTATTAGGATTCTCTTCACCTCAAATACCTTTTAGATGATTCAGCGATAAGTATCTGTTCTTACAGTTAAAACTGTAAGAAAAGTGGGGGAGTTTAAGCAATAAGCGGAAGTTTAAAAACAAAAAAAATGCTCTGAAAACAAAGGTTAATCATGAGAAACACTATTTGACATGAATATAGTGATGAAACATTATCAAATAAACAGCTACTAAAATTGCATTTCATACCATTTTTCAAATGAAAATGCCTGAAATCAAAGACATTAAGTAGCGGAAAAAAAGATTTAATATTTAATTTAATATTCTGTGCTTTGAAAAATTTCCTTAAATCAGTGATGATAAATTTCTCTTACTCTGTCAAAAATTTATAATAAGATTCCAATAATACTTAACTTTCTCAATTACAGCACCAGAAGGGTTGAATCCGCCTCAGTTGTTTGTTGTGAGTAATACAGAGCTGCGTGTAGTGTGGACGGCCCCTAGTCAACCGAATGGAGCCATCATAGCATTCTATATCTATGTGGATGGGAACAAGATAGACCCAGGCAGGGTCACAGCTGGCTCGTATACACTGAGGAATCTCCAGCCATATACTGTTTATGCAGTGCAGGTAAATTTCATGCTATTTTGTTGAGGTTAAAATATTCTGGCTTGTTTTACTTATCTCATAAATTCTGAGTTATTGCTCTTCGTTTCCACCAAAAAATCAAGGATGAGAGGAGATGGGGCCTGATGTCAAACAGGAATCCCATGTTTGAAAATAGGGCATCCATACCTTGTACCATGGACGAGAGCTCAACACTACAAATGAAAATCTTGGAGCCAAAAACAAAAATCCTTGTGTTGTGACAAGTTTCCGGGCCCCAATTCCAGGGTTCCTGATTCAACTATTGTGTTCCCATTTGTGGTGTGGGGTTCTTTTTAATCTGTCACAGGGAGCCCTGTTTTTGAGTATTTGTTCAACACCTGCATGGAGCCCTATTTTGAATCAAAATCGAGTTTTGTCGTGCTGCTGCAGAACAATGCAACTTGCGCATGTAAACATGCAATGAAATGCTTTTCTCAGCAAATGATTGCATTTTCCAGAGACAAGACTCATTCTGATGACTGATAATCAGGATTGCGCATGCCTCATGCCTGTGATATGAGACTATTCATCTTTTAAAAATCTGTGAGTCTTAATGAAAAGGGCAAATGAAACTTTGTTTTATTGAATGAGTGATTTATTTTCTGACCACCAGATGGAGGTGTGCACCCAGTTTGCCTGCTTGAAGAGTAATATCACACGAGGTACAACTGCTGAGTCGGCACCTGATCAGATGTCACGACCTAACCTGAATGTTCTGGGACCATACTCTATTGACGTGACCTGGACTCAGCCGGCATCACCTAATGGTATCATCATGAGATATGACTTGATACGCGAAACCATCAGAAACTGTGCAGATGTGTAAGTGGGGTTTTTGTTTTGAATACTAGATGGATTTGTAATGCATCACTATCCCAAGTGTGAACCTATTTTTTAATAATAAAACAACAAGTTTCATTATTTGAACAGTCGTACCAGTATAAAAATGATGAATAAATAGATAAACCTATAAAGCGACGGTGACTGCTATACACTTTGACTAAAATCACAAAACGTTCAGGAAAATGTCCTTCATAGTTGTGTGCAAATGAATCAATCTTGCAAGTGATCTACATACATTGCACAAGTGATAAATGATTTTTTCATGAACTAAGGGTAATTCCCATTGCAGAATTTCCACCAAATCCTTGGAAACACATGTTAAAAGAATGATTTTTGTTTGTATTACAGTGTGAAACCTACCGTAAACCCTGATGCTGAGAAGTGTACCTATGTTGAGTGTAATGCATTACAAGGATTTTGTGGTTCACTGTGTTACTCCGGACCCAAGGTAATTGTCATCGCACTTTGTTGACCTGTTTGTATTTTAATGTTAGTTCCCTTTTCCCATTGTTGGGGGTAAATTGGATAATGTTAATGTTATAAAAATGATTTTGACCTCAATGAGATTAAAGAAAAATGTTTTGATCTTTAGCTACTGTTTCACACATTCAAGAAGTTGAATGTAGGAGAAAAGGGAAAGCATTTAGTTTAGGTGTTTTGTATGCTCAAAGACAGTCTTTCAGTTTATTTATGTAACCAGTTTTAAGAGAAAGGGCTATTTTCAACAAAGAAAATATGTGCAAACAATTATATAAGCCATGGACATCAAGGGGGTGTGGTAATTTGGTGGAAAAGAGTTAGAACATAATTATCCAGTATATGCTATGTAAGACATTAAGAATTTCATTGTGTTTGCTTTGATCAAAATGGCGAAATACCAAAAATATCACATGACATCCAGGCTCTAAATATCACATGACATCCAGGCTGTATTATCCTCTATTTATTTGTAGACATGTTGTGATGGTGTACTACATGATAACAAGCCTGGCTATGCCTGCTGTGGTGATCAATATATCCAGTCAAGACCTGGTTTTGATGATGCTTGCTGTAATGGAAAGTTTTATGCCAGGAAAGACAACCATGAATGTTGTGGCGGAAGGTATGTTGTAGATGGTAGATAAGTTGATTTATGCCAGTGTACAGAATTGACAATATCAGTGTTGTAAGCATTCCAGGCCTGAGAGTTTGCCTAGCTCTCATGTTTTTTATCAGATCACCGCAGACCTGCCGCTGATAATCATGACCTTTTTGTGTTCACTAAAAACAATGTCTATTATAGTTAATTGTAGGACACCATTGATACTTAGAAATATAAGAGTTTTTGGGCGTTTAACTGTCACAGTCTTGAAAAAAAAAGTGCTCAATTCAGTAATCTATAAACTGCACAGTTGTGGCTTAACAATGTCCCATTTTCTCCCTAGATATGTACAAGTACTACCTGATGAAATCTGCTGTCCTGATGCCAATGAAGATCGTGCAGATATCGGAGTTGGCAATCAATGTTGTGGTTCAGTACCCTATTCATCAACTGGCTCACAGATGTGTTGTAACAGTAAGTTTGGAAAGTTTGATTGAAAATAAAATAGAGTATAACATCCATTTTACAATACTCTATTATGTGTAGAATAGTTCACTTACTTGAAAAGTTTGCTTTTGGTGACAGACGTTAAAGATTTTGCACTATTTGCATTTAAGTAAGCTAATTCATAGATATATCAAATACACTTCTGCATAAACCATTGAATATTTCATTTGAATAAACAGGAACCACCCAAACATTTGTATCATAAGCATTTCTTACACGTCAAAATATTAGGACCTCCTACTAACCCTAACTATGTATTTTAGTATAAGCTGATGCGATTTAGAGTACTCCCTGTGGACCAGGAATAGCTCTTAACTAAATTGTGTCATTTGTATGATTGACATAATAAAAATGCCTGAATTAATTTCAGACAAGCTTCATGACCGCTTCAACAGACAATGTTGTGGCAATGAAATGATAGCTATTACTAAGACCTGCTGTGGTGACTCACAGACTGGTGTGTCATACTTCACTGATTCTGGCAGGATCTGTTGTGGCACTAATTATGTGTCTAGTTCTATATCTACATGCTGTGAGAGTGACACTGGGAAAACTAAGGTAATAATTGATCATCACACCGATAGTATTTAGGAGGAATTGATATGGATCAAAGTCATAAACAATATATTCTCTGAAAAAACACACAAAACGCTCGTCCCTTGCATGTTTTGTTTTAGTTTTTGGCCAAAAAATCAAGATTCGTTTGAGAATCAAAGTCAACCATGTCAGCTTCAAGATTTTGGTATTTCCAGTTAACATATTTGCATAATGACGCTGGTATACATTAAAAAGGCTTTACCTCTTCATTACAGATCCATACATATAGTTCTGCTGCAGAGAAAGCTAACTCTAATCAAGTGTGTTGTGGTATAGAGTTAGTCTCCTCGGGTCTCAGTTGTTGTAACACTGTATCATATAACCCGGTCACTCAAGTGTGTGCGGATAAATCATACAGGGCTGGCACTGGTAGGTTTTTAGTTATAGTTAGTAGAACCATTTTGTTAGAACTAGAAAATTAAATGGATGATTCATAATTGTTGATAAGCTGCATTTGTCTGGAGTGACTCAGGAAAGTTTTATGACTTGAATAGTAGTTACAAACAAAGTCCACTTAGTACTTTGATCTGTTGTTTTGGCAATTTCTGCATTTCAAAATCATGGTTATTACAAGAATTTTTTTTTTTAACCAATTTTATTGTTTGCAAATTCAAGTTATTGAGTATATTTTTTACTTATTATACCACATGTAAGCAAGAGAATACACATTTTATACAATTTTTGATGATTTGCTATATTTTTCAAGTTATTTTTTGATCATCCAATCTAACATTATTCTTTAACTAAGAGTAATTCTTTGCAGGCTGTGGAAATGGTAGAACCTGTGCCATAGGTCAGGCTTCAATGGCTGAGTGTGATCGATGTGATTTTGACACCGCAAACACTGTATGTTTCTCTTACACTGGTCTTCCTACTGGATCTACAGTAGCGCCACCTACCAACCCTCAGACAAGGTGTACATCTGGACCAGTGAAGATCTTCTCAGGATTAGTGTTGAATTACAAAGGTGGGTTGCACTCAAATAAGTTTCTTGTTTTAGATGAGAATGGTCTTGAACTGTGCAGTCTTGATATGCAATTATCTTCATCTTGACAAACTTGTATCACATTTTCTGGTAAAACCCACACTTAGTTCTGAGGATGACAATTACATCTTGTGAAAATCATCAAAAGTTAATCGTAAAACTGACTGTTGTTGTCTTTGCGGGCTTAATGTGCACCACTTTTAAGATTAAAGTAAGTCTAATAAAACATTTGAAAACCTCAAATGAAGCTATCATTATTCTTTATTCTCTATTCAGTCAATATCTAGAACAGTTGAACTGAGAGTCCAAATCTTCAGGGTGGGCTGTAATGTTAAAAGTCATTGTCTTCCAAACGTTTGTGTGAGTGGTAAGCCAAACTTGGCTATAACCCTAGAGATTACGGTATTTCATTACACATTTTCTACATAGATGAGAACCTGGAGCCCTGGACACGGTATGAGTATGCAGTGGTAGCTGTGAACAAGGCAGGGAGTAAGATGAGTGACTATGCTGCCATTAATACATCACAAGCTTTACCACAGAACATGGAACAACCTGTAGCCAAGACACTAGATAACCGACAGGACTTGATACAGTTACAATGGAAACCACCTCTTAACCCTAATGGTAGGATTTAATACTTTGATACAGTTACAATGGAAACCACCTCTCAACCCTAATGGTAGGATTTAATACTTTATTCAGATACTCCATTCACTCTTTGTGTATATTGGTAATACGTTTTTGCTAAGGTTGGCCAAGAGCATCACAGAAAAATATTTTGTCAGAACAAAATTAATTTGGGACTAAGATATGTTTGATATTATGATGTAGACTGGATTTGAGAAATATGATTGGAAAATGTTCGGAAATGCTTGATTTTTCCTTTGCTTTGCTTTTTTTCTTGTTGTTTTTCTTGTTGATGACTTGAAATATTTCTATTTTCAGGTGAAATCTTGCGTTATGTTCTCTATCGCAGTAACTTAGAGATCTACCGTGGCTTCCGTCTAACATATACTGATACAAACAACATTAAGCCATATCAGACGTATGCATATAAAGTGCAGGCTTGTAACATAGAAGGCTGTGTGGAAAGTAAAGAGGTTGGTTGGATTATAATGATGATATTCCATAATCACGGCCACTAAAGAGTTGAAGTGTGAAGACGAAAATAAATACAATGTTTGTAAAAGAACTTGACATGTTTCACTTTTGACTTATAGCATTCTCAAACAACACGTACAATTTGATTTGTGCAATGGGTGTGTACCTGTCATTTGAGAATGCTATAAGTCAATAGTGAAACATGTTACGTTCTTTTAAAAGCATTGTAATGATGATATTGTATTTCAAAAAGTTATGATAATGATACTTACTATAATGGTGAAAAAATATCTTGAAATTGAGTCAATTACTGGAACTAGTTTATTACTCGCGTAATGAAGCGTCCATATCGCATGGACTGACCAATAGGTGGAGCAATGGTCAGACTAGAATTACAATATTCATGCATATATAATGATGAGCATAAATGAAAAAAACTGAAACTCAATTTCGAACGTCATACCAACCATAGTCAATAAGTTACCCATACCTTTTATCCTGTTGATTTGACATTAACATTTATATTTAAACTTTTAAGGTTCTTGTGGCCACATTGGAGACTCTTCCAGAATCTGTCGACCCTCCCTCTGTGTCAGCTATCAATGCTACAGCTCTTCAATTAAACTGGAACCCTCCCTCACAACCCAATGGAATCATCGTGAAGTATATTGTGTATTCTCAAGCAGCTACACTGGCTCAGTTTCCATCAACAATACGGACATTTGTTTATTCTGGTGAGTTGCCGTGTGAAGAAGGAAATGAAAATGAAAAAATAATTGAATCTCAATTTTGTATAAAATGCTTGAGTCCCCAGAATGTAAAATGTAGATTTAAATAATAAAGTGAGTTGTTCCCCTTGAATTCCTCTAAATTTAGTATCAATTTCCAAAGAAACATGTTTTGTTGAATATGATGGTCCATTACTTTTGATCAACTTTGTTGATACTCGCTCAATATGCCTTATTTCTGAATGTATAAGTTCTAATAACATCGAAAGAAAGTTATAATGTAAATGTAATTTATAATCATGTTAATAATGTGTGTCATCCTACAGGTCTGTCCCCCTACACAGAATACACATTCATCCTCAGTGCATGTACTGGTGCAGGTTGTAAGAACTCTAGTCATGTGACCGGTACAACACTACAGTCTCCACCTATTGGTAGGTTTGAAACTGATGCTTGTTTTATTGAAAAATTCAGATAAATCATTTTACATAAAATTTGGGAAATGTATTATTTTTATAAATCTTTTAAATTGCATGTTCTTGTTAAATGCTACTGATAACAACAAGTGGAATTAATTACCTTTTAACATTTTCTCTTGATTTCAGGTTTGTCCGCACCAAATGCCATCATAATCAGTTCTACTGTTGCGGAGATATACTGGTTAGCACCTACCTCACCCAATGGTCTCATCACTGGCTATACACTGTACCGTGATGGCGTTCCAATCCACCAGGGACCAAGCACTACTCTAATGTTTATCGACAATGGTTTGACACCAGGGCAGCAGTATACATACAAAGTTGAGGTATTCAATAGCGCCGGGTCTACAATGAGTGGTGAAATGACGAGCATCATGCCGACTCTTACACCAGAGGGTATTCCTGCTCCAGTCCTCCTAGCCTTGTCTCCAACGTCTGTTAATGTCACATGGTATCCACCATTAACCACCAACGGTGTTATTGACCAGTACAA
>JAOXYC010212461.1:0-11266 GCA_028565715.1 Phoronis pallida
AATATCTTTAGGACAACTGCATCCATCAAAACCCCTATAAAGATGTCTCAAATGATGATAATGACGTCATAATAAAATTATCGGAACGCTTTTTATACGTTTTTTTGTGGTTCAGCGTATGTTACACTGTATGTTTCCGCAAAAAAAGTAGCGTGTTCACGAAATTGCAAACGGATGCCTTATTTTTTACATATGACACTCGACTAAACACCTTAGTATATCAAACGCACAAAAACTTAATTTATACGATGATAGATCAACTCTTAATACAATTATTGAACTAGACGTGCAAAATTTCGATCTATCGCGTTCATAAGATTTGACTATTTCACGTCTGGTGACGTTAGCGTTAAACGGATTGTTTTATTTGATGTCATGTGTTCAACAATCCTCCAATCACACATGACAGATTTACTAACTTAAGGTGTTATATAATTTTTGTTATTCAATTCACATCTCTTGACACATACATTTGGAGTTATTCGGACACTTTATCATCGTGCTGATTCAATTGTGACTGACAATGAGAAGAAAAGAGACCATTTACAACAGTCTCTTAATAATTGTGGTTATCCCAATTGGGCTATTAACAGTGCTCCTAAAATACATAGGAATATTGTTGATAAGCCGAGAGCTTTTGTTACATAGAGGATAATTAACTAGTGTCATTGAATAATAAATGAGTTAAAATCCGAGCCTTTGGCAAGGATTTTGACGAGTTTTGAGAAATGTATTATTCAATGACGACGAATTTAATGTTCTTTTTTCTCATCTGAAACAGTGACGACGCGTTGTCGAAGAAAAAACGAGGATTTTTTTAGGGCGTATGAATACAGTGATCCGTCAAGAGTGTGTTATTTTCAATGATACATTTGAGATTGCGATAGAAACGAACTTATCATGTGAGAAATATCCATATCGTTCAAGGTCTACCAGAACAATTAGAAGAGTGAGTCTGTAAGAACTATGGTATTAAAGTTGCTCATAAACCAGAGAACACTTTGAAACAACAGCTCGTTCACCCAAAGGATTCACAGAAGAAAGATCATTTCAGTGGGGTCGTTTATGGCATTCATTGTGAGAGACAGAACTGTCATGAATATTACAACGGTGAGACAGATCAACCTCTCGCTAAACGAATGTACCAGCACAAAAAGGTCGCTGGTGAGGGTGTTTCATCGGCTGTTCACAATCATTTAATTGATTCACATCATGAATTAAATAATGACAACGTGGACATTTTGTGTAAAGAAAAAAACTGGTTCGAAAGGGGTGTTTTAGAAGCAATTTTAATCTAGGCACACAACCCATCTCTTAACAAGCTTGGAGGTGCCAGATTCAAACTGTCGTCTGCTTGGGTTGGAAACTTACGACATCACCCGGGATCTCAAACACAGCGGGGAAGCAAGATCATTTCCGCCACTCCATTGAAGAAGACGATAATTCTCCGAGGATGTATTTGACTGAACTTCAGCCCCTTCTACCCGGTTGAGGGATTGCATCAATCGCAGGGGAACTTCTCATATGTTTACCAAAAGTAGGAGTTTGGGTTAAATTGGAGTGACGTAATGAATGAGACTCGATTATCGCGGAGATGGAACAGACGATCGTGTGAGCTGGGCTGTGGGAGAGACTGGTCCTGTATATATGCATAGCCTTTTAAGACATCTAATAGTATATAAGTATAAAAAAGTGTGTTTGTGTGTCTGTGTGTCTGTCCGTCTGTCGTAAGTTTTGACCGCGCGAAGTGCGGGAATGGTCTAGGTTGGGCAAGGTCCTTCCATATAAAAAGTAGCAATTGAACATTTTTACTTACCGTAAGGTGGCAATGTCAATACAAAGGAAAATACATAATGTTTGCAACATCCTGTTTGGTATACAATCTTAACAGTTCATTTGCTATATCAGGTGGGTAGGTCTGCTTGAACACAACAACAGACATGTCCAGGAGATGTTAAGCTTGGTAAAGTCAGTCAGTAATTCTTTCATTGATTAATTCGTCGACATGTAGTTTGTAATATTCTACAAAGTTTGACTTTACGTTATATCTAGTTTTCAGAACTTCCCATGACAAAAATCTATCCTCCATATCAAGCAGGTCAAAAATGAATTCAATGTTAACAGAGCAATCACTTGAGTTGTACAAGGACTATTATCAATAAACACATTTTTATTATTCCGTATGACTTGGTTGTGTACTGAAATGTCTTGATGTAAAAAAGGAACTACCTCTTCCTAACTGGAAAACAAGTCATGATAAAAGGAGTCCTTTATTTTAATAGGTAACTTGGAGAGCTCACACTTTGTTCTTTTATCTACCACACAAGCCAAAGCATAGGTTTTTGAAACTAAACCCCCTTAAAAATACATTATATTAACTTAAAAGAAACAAAAATAAAATTGTGCGCAAAAATATTCAATAAGATTCGTTCAGACCGCCCTAAGAGTATAAATAACTTTCTTTAACACATCATAAAGGGGTCCGATTTGATACGTTTATAACAAAAACATCATAAAAAACAGTTAATTACAACGGCACTATTGTGAACATATTAGGGTGCAGTGTTATAGATGTAAGACCAATAACTATTCTTCAAGTTTCTCAAATTGTCCAAGTCACCGTCTTCAATATAAAGTGCTGAAAGACGGAGGACCTCCTCCCTCAAAATGTCTTTAGATTTATTAGCACTAGGTGTCGCCATTTGCAACTGAATTTTATACATCGCCAGCGCCGCCTTTGGTATAAGTTCATACTTCGGCTCACGAGCTATAATCTTTTTTCTCTTACTCGTTTCCAGAAGCGGCGCAAGTAGTGCCCTCGCTTGGCTTAAATTTCCGGTTTCTTGGAAGATACAAGCAAGTTTAATGTCAACCTTTTCCTTGAAGTAGGCGAATGGACCAAAACACTGCTCGTGGATTGTCAATGCTTCGTTATACATTTGCACAGCCAAGTCGTACTGCTTCCTGGAACGATACAGTGCATAAAATTATAAGTCATTCATCTGAATTTTTCTTGCTAATTCCTTAAAAATAGACTATCCAATTCCCCTATTCAGCCGACTCCCTTACCCGTCATAGAAAAAGGATTGATTACCGATAACTGATGTTACGGTTCTGAATGTATATGATTGGTCATGATCAAGTGTCCAAAACCAAATTCCTTTTTTCTTGCGAAATTCAACTTCTGTGAAAACTTGTCATACCACATTGTATATATCAAACAATATGTTTATGCGGTCATCATAATTTGATGAATCTGCAATTTGCGAGTTTCCTCTGCTAGGTTCAAGCTACATGTACAGCGATACTGACACGAAACACTTTATCTACATCGATAGACGGTAACCAAACATTTCTCGGATGGACATCTTGAAATTGTGGTCCATGATTGCGATATTCTGTGGTAACTATCTAACGGTAACATGGTCATTGAAATGTACATATTCATGGGCGTAAAATGCACCCGCGTACAAACATAGACAATAAAACCCCAATCAATTGAGATAACAAAATACCCGATAACGAAAAAAAAAAATAAAAATATTACTTATACGCGTAAGAATCTCCAATGTAGTAGAGTACATAGGCAGTGTTCTGATGATTGTAGCACAGCTTCTTCCGCAATACCAGGGCTTCGTTTAGGTACCCCAATGCTTCATCTGCAATTTGCAAATCGCATAACACATGTACCCACAACTCTACCATTACCTTTTGTCGAACAATACATAAATAAGAAAGCATTTCATTTTCGGGGTCTATAGAAAAGCTGGCGCCTCTTAATCATGAGCAAGTGAACACTGCATTACAATGTGACTCTGAACAAACTGTAGCGGCACTGGGTGTATATCTTACACAGCAACTTGATCTACTTATCTGTATTGCTGAATATGTATGCAGGTGGCAACTTATAGTCTAAACAATTAAAAACGAATGTTTCTTATTTAGGAATTAAATTGCCTCCTCAGTCTGTATGAACTATGTTCTTCAGCAAGCAATGTGATGCCGTGATGTTACTGTGGACAATCTAACTTATGTACAAATCTATCAGCACTCCGTCTTATGCACCTACCCGCCCCCTGTTCGCCTTTGAAACGCAGTACTTGATAGGCCACACTGACCAGTGCACGTGCCACGCTGTTATGTGGGGTTTTATGGTGATGGCGACGCTGCATCAGAGAAGCTTTGGCGTAATGAAGTCCTTTTTCACATTTACCCCCTATAAAGGCAAAAGAAATAAAAGAAACAACAAAATGAAAACAAACCTACATATTCCTTCCCAAAAATATCTCATCTCTGTGTGTGAAGGTGTGGAAGAGATTGTATGGGTTTCCTCGCATTAATTTGATTGTCAACATTCCGCCAAGGGCAAGATTTTGATACAACTTATAACGTATTTTCTTTTTAATTATCGTTCATACATATTTTTTAAATAATGGATCTTAACAGATCTATTATGTATATAAGATACATTCACAATATACTTTCCAAAAATACAAGTTTTCGTATTAGTTAAATAACGAGCTTTTTTCTTCATGAAATCTTCGAATGAGATGAAAAGTTGGCTTCCCATAACTCGATTTCAAAGGCCATAAAGTCATCATTTTCAATCTTGTCACGCAAAATAAAAGATGAAAAAATATCTTTAAAAGAATGAATATCCTCTCACATTTAGTGTAAAGTCCACCTAAATTGTTCAGTGCTGGCGCGATACCAGGATGGTGAGGATTCATTTGTTTCCTCATTTCCAAAGCATCCTTCAGGTGACGCTCCGCTTGCTCGAACTGACCTACAAAAACAGGAAGTACTGCGTTAAAAACAAAAGCTTGAATTGACCTTTTTAAATGCCAAGGTCTGGTTGAAATAAGAAAACAATCTTATCTGAAACACATGTATGCGATGTCTATATATGAAAAAGCTTGTCGGTCTGAATGATGCCAAGTTTGTTGTGGACGCTTTATAACTTAAAAGATACAATGTAGGAGACATGCAGAATAGATCCATTACCCCGTATACAATTATTCAATAACTGTCCTTTTAATTGAAATATTGTGTTTCCAAATGCAACGTTCCGTAAGGAACGAAATCATAAACTCGCCATTTGTTCGTTTTTGATATACCGGGGACTTGGTTTCCGAAAATGTGCCCTGAACACTCTTTGGGAAAACACCACTTTTTGAATTGATTCATTTTCCCCAAAAAGTGCAAATGCAGGGTCGATACATGTATGTTTAAAAGCAAATATTTCAGCACATCCAGTTAGTTACACATGTACTTTAGACTTCCAGAATTGATTAAGGAATATCCCAAGAATGAAAATTCTATTTCAGGGGATTTAAGATTTGTATAGCGCTTACCAAGCATATTCAATGATACACCTGCCAACGACAGAATCTTCGTCATCAGCCTACTGTACAGTCGACCACACTTCTTCTCTATTGCCAATGCCATTTTACAGCATCTGAAAATGTTGCGAGGACAATATAGTTCTCCAAATATGCTATTACGAATGCTTTTGTAAGTTACTGGTTGCAAGCAAAAAATAGTTTTTGTTCCTCTAATTTCTACTCTTTAAACTGTGTTTTCCAATATAACCGAGGCCATTGTTTATTGATTTGCTCAACTTCCTCGCTTATGACATCATATACGCAACTAACATAGCAGTTCTGAAAATAACTCAACGTACTCCACTGCTTTACTGTAGTCTCCAGTGCGATAAAACAACCAACTTTGCTTCACAAGTAGTTCTGATTTGACGTCACTGTCTGGATAAAGTTTGAGTAAGTCATCAGCCTCTTCAAAGATAGTCTCGCACTCTTCTGCCCGTGCACCTAAATTAAGGAAAAAATGTTTCAAATGTTACCAAATCAGTAATCAGTGAACCTAAATATAAATACTCAATGAGTATTACTATGATCGAACGTTTAGTATGTCGCATTGAATAGAATAATGATGAGACTTCATATTAAAGTCTTGGGAGGCATTACATAGCGAGGGGACAGCTCACAACTGGTAAATGTTATCAATTTTGATCCCATGGTACACCATAAACCAAAATATCAAAAAGGGAAATAATTTTCAGAAAAAAAGAAAGGGTGATCACAATCGACGTTCTTTTATACCTTTGATATAATCATATTTACAACAAATCCAATGATATTGCCTTCAAAGGAGGCTAAGGAAAATACCATAGTAATTATTAATACTTGAGTCAACATGTTATGACTTATTATACCTGTATACTCAAATTTCAAGTCTCCGTAGTTGACCAACATTTGACTTTCTTCTTCAGGAGTTCCAAATTTTTTAGCCGATTCCCGACATGCATTGTAAAACTGGATACTCTCGTAAGGTGCCACTAGCGACAAATAAGAATGAGCTTCTTTACCAACCTGAACGTGGGGAAAATAATAGGAATTTACATTATGTTTTTAGACCTTTCGAATGTACACACGTTTTGTGTGTATTAAGATAATCACACTGACCGTTCCCTAAGCAGACGAATCATTAAAGTTACCGAATCCCTACGTTTTTTAACATTTTTTAAAAAAATGGACCAAGCAAAAAGTGGGTTACAATTTTGTTGAAAGGACGACAAAGTAATACTATATACTTTGAATGCAGCTCAACTAATTAAATTAATTTTGCTACGAAGTTTGCGAAAAAGGTTGATAAAACACCACATTTTTTAAAGATGTGGCTCCGTTCTACTTGTAAGGCATAGTTTCAATATTCCCATAACTACACAACAGATTATTTATTTTTACATTGATGGATGTCTTTTTCGTAAGGAGAGCTGGTGACTTAGTGGTACAGAGCGTATTCCTCTAAACCCGGAGGTCCGCAGTTCGAGCCCTGGAGAGTTGCAATGGCAAATGTATGAACAGTTCCGCAGCCTTTGGTAGTAATGCGTGAGGCGCTTTAGAATATGCTCATAGATAAAGCGCTATATAAATGCACTCATTATTATATTGTTATTCTTAAACGAAAACTTTTTGTCGACCTGTATGAAGCTAAATATGCAATCGGTAAATAGTTTGCAAACAATTGAAAAAGTAGAGGCAGTAAATTGAGACAGTTCACAAATACAACTGTTCAATTGCTTAGTCATAAATATATAGACCGTTAACATGGCTATAATTAGAAATGACAGCCAATCTCTCCACGTTTATCGATCGTATAAGAAAACGAAAGAG
Source organism: Phoronis pallida (assembly GCA_028565715.1). NCBI lineage: Eukaryota > Metazoa > Phoronida > Phoronidae > Phoronis > Phoronis pallida. The sequence goes on from JAOXYC010212461.1 coordinate 7,194, forward strand.
AAAGTTAACATCGCTTAGTTTATGAAAATTCCCAACAAATATTGAGCAATGTGTACAGCTATTCAAGTTATAGCGTCAAACTAAGATAGCAAGGCATTATTGACCATGAAACTGCCAGTTACAGTTTAGCGTCAAGAATAGGTTGTTTTCACTCGGCTAAAATAGCTCACAGCAAAACAATTACATTACTACATTCGGTATGATTCATTGGGCAAAACGGGACAAATTTTATTTCCAGAGCTGTACTAGTTAAATCTTACATTTATTTGTGAATGTCGTTGACAATTGATTTACCTTATAGTAAACAGGGTAGACATTTTCTGTACAGTTGATTGCCTCATTCAATAACTTCCGGACGTTGTCCATCTCATGCGCATGCTCAGTGGTGACCGCGCCATAACTCGAAGCTTCACACTGGCGATTTATCTCCAGAAGACAATTGCCGAAATATGTAACAAATCGTTCACGTATAGGGTCACTTGTTGCAATTTCGTTCATGACTTCCGACGCTATTATCCTCAGAAAGGGTTGCATGTAAAATGTCTTTGTTGTCACAGAATATTCCAAAAGGCTTCGGTCAACTAGTGGAATAAGGGCTCTTTCTTTGACCTGGGCGTCATTGTCACTTTTCAAGAGTGCACATGCGGCGCTTGTAGAGAAACAGCCGGACATAAAACTCAGTGCCGCCCAATATTCTTGAAGTTGTTTAGATATAACTTTGTAAGACGAAATAATCATGTCTCGAACATCTAAGTCGTCAATGAAGAGTTCACTTTTAAAAAACTCTAAGAACGATCTATGTTTAAACAGGTCACATGCGTTTGCTGGAGAAAAGATTCCATCCCTTCGCTGAAGCATGTCCCCAACGACAAGAAGCACACTTGGCAAGCAGCAGCAGCGGGTGGCTAACTCTTCGGCATAGATTCTGAAATCTATCGAAGGAGCACTATTTCGGAGTAGCTCTACAGAGTCATCCACTGACAGAATCGTAAGTTCATTTACACGATGTTGCCATGTATTGACTGGGTGAAACCCGTTCAAACGAGACCCTCCGTTCAAAGATGGAGAAAGTTTCCTTTCCAAACTAAATTTTTGACGTGAGGTTGTTAGGATTCGTACGCGCTTACATCTTGTAAAAATTGAGACACAAGTCTCGAAAAAATCTTTACGCGAGGTCGTGTTCTCTAATAAAACATCACAATTGTCAAACAATATCAAACAAAAGCCGTCATCCTGACACATTTGATGCACATGAGCAATGACACCATCAATAGGCCGCGCGTGAATTTTCCCGCCATCCTCTGATACAAGAATATTCTGTAGCACACGATCAGCTACCGGTGATGGTCGTGGCTCTCCTCTTTTACACTGGTCTTCCATGAAATCTACGTAAACTAGGCGCAATTTAACGCCACAATCTAAACTTTCCTGTAAAAGCTCTTCACAAATCTGAAACGAAATGAAAGCAAGAACAATTGAGACTTAAAATGCCTTGAAAAGTTTTAAGCCTCAATATGGTACTGATTAGAATGGGTTGGTTTTACTATTGATAGACTAAATATCCATATGAGGTCAGGAATGAAAACACTACCATGAAACAATGAACGATGTTTACAAATGAAATAAATCATCACCACACGTATGTGTAAATTGCATCATCAACTTCCAACATGTTTTATTGATATATTTAAAATATTGTTCCCACTGAAAAGTTGAAAAGCGCACCTGTTTTGCAAGCCGTGACTTCCCTACCAGGGGCGGACCACATAGCGACACCACACCGAAAACCTCCTGTAAATGTTTCTTGACATCTTCCCTCTCTTTACATCGACCAACGAACCGGATGGGTTCGTTGTCTAGCCCTGAGTCATGTCTAAAGTCTTGCACGCACAGAGGAACATCAGCTTCCTCAAACAGAGCAGGGTATCCGTCTGATAATTCTTGGAACATGGCGGACACGTAATTTATTGAGTTAAGTTATCGATGTCTTCCTCCCATTATCAATCTGTAAAAACGAGAACATTGGTTTTCAACAGCAGTACTTAATGAGTTTAAGAATCACTGGCCGGGCTATTCAACAACGGATCAGTTCAGCACAGTTTAACTGAGAAGGTCGTGACATAAAAAAGTGCCTGAAGTCTTAAAGACCAATTATGAGGTCACTTTTTTAAGAAAAATGCTATTTTTCAAAAACTTGAATGATATTTTGTGAAAGTCACACTGTTTTAGAAATTCAAACATCAGCGACATCGAGTCCTCCATGGAGTTGGTAAAGGCAGGTCTTACAATACATGAACAGTACCTCAAAGAAAGCCGTCTGAAAGTTGTTCTTGTACGTGGATTCAGTCGGAAATCATGAAGAATTTGATCTAGTTTGCTAATTATTCTCATACTCTAGACAAAGTAAATTACCTGCTAAACATAAACATCAAAGTTGAAAATAAGAAGAAGTAACGATGTCTGAGATGGCTGAGACCGATGAACATATGTCGATGAAGGTAAGCCTAGGAAGGTTATTCGATAATGCGTGCGATGCTCTTGCATAATTTGAAAGTTCAAAACAAATTTTGTCCGATAACATAAGTATGTTTATGTGACGAGCGTGACTATGAGTAATGGCGTGAGTAGCATATCAGAGTAACAATATCATAAATATTGACAGTGTGATAAAACTGATATCACAAATACTGATACTACACCTACGTAATATATGACGTAAAGTACAAAGGAAAAGTTCTGCCTAAATGTTATTAAACAGTTTCATTGATAACGGATACAGGGATAGTCTCGTGGCTCTCGAATCGAAATTCGATAACTTCGTTTCGTATTAAAAGTTGCACTTTCTACCTTTTTATCCACTTTTGATGTATTGTATTTTTCTCCTCACCTGTCAATCAAATTAAACGTTTTCACTTTGAATGCAGTGAAAGTATCTTAAATTATAATTTCGAAGAAGTTTTTGAGAATACCAAGGACATACTTGAACTTCAGTGCATTTGTACTAAACTTGGCAAAACAAAAAAAAATTCTCCAAAGTAAAAAAGTTTAGCTGACCCCTTTTTTCCAATTAAAACGATACAAGGAAGGACAACTTTTAACTAAATTTGTTTTCGTCATTTCTCTTGTCCCAATCACTCGCCCTTATTCATCAAATATAAAACCAAATCTGATGAACACTGATCAACGACATGATCTTTTTAAATATTGAAAAGACAGATAAATTCGAAACGGATATGTTAATCGAACCAATATATTGCCATATTTAAAGAGATGGACTGGTGGCCGAGCGGTTACGATCTGCGACTCACACCCCTATGTTCCTGGTTCAGGCCCGTAGCCAGGTATTAAATTGGGTGGGTGCGAATCCCCAGGAAGTGGACCAACGATCGGCGGTTCAGTCATCAGTACCATACTAATTTCTTGAAAAAATACAGTGGGACTTGTTAAAGAAAAACATGTATTGAATTAGCCCCAGGGAATTATCTTTTTTTAATTTCATGGTTTTCGACGAACTCAATCGGGTGAAGGAAATATTCAATCTCACGGCAAATAATGGACGTTTTTTAAGACCATCCGATATACATGAATTTGGAGTCGAGCTGACAATAGCCGTATGGCTTAGCTTTTAATGTCGGGGGGGCAAACGGTCTCATATTTAATATTTGGGGCATACGTAAATTCTCGGCGAGCGGAGCGAGGAAATTTTTTTTTAAGGTTAAACGAAGGAAACTCAATATTTCTATCAAAAAAGGCTCTTGCAAATGATATTTTCATCAAAAAAGGCACGTGCAACTGATATCCGTATTTCCCACATGATAAGTTGGTTGTTATCGCGATATGAACAAATGTATTAATCGAAAATAACACACTCTGACGGGGGATCACTGTATTCATACGCCCTCAAATAATCCACTTTTTTCTTCGACAATGCGTCGTCACTGTTTCATGTGAGAAAAAGAACAATAAACTCGTTGTCATTGAATAAAAAAATTCTCAAAACTCGTCAAAATCCCCGCCAAAGGCTCGGATTTTGACTCATTTTGAGAAATTTATTATTCAATGACACTAGTTCA